>CM041536.1:22847297-22944797 GCA_023238725.1 Scortum barcoo | reverse complement strand
TTCTTCCACCACTAATAAACTACTACAACACACTTCTGTTTTTTTTCCTATGTTGCATTGATCATAATTTTAGTCACATACTTACATCCATTTGTATAAATTCTATACTGTGTTATTAAATGTGAAATCATTTTTGGGTTCCACTTCCACAAAATAAGCCAGACAGCCTCATGACATACAAGCCCTTTAACCAGACTTTCTTTTCAACATCTCCAAATATGACATGCTTATATAACACTTTCCTGCTGAGTGTTGAGAGTCTTGTGATAGTGCATTAAATATGAAAAACAAATAAGCTACATGTCAATTAGTGAGCTATAGAGGTGTTGGTAGGCATTTTTGTGCCCTTCTGACAGTCAGACTGGCAGTTGCACTGTTTCCTCTTGGTGCTGCCTAAGTGCTGGATGTAGTTTCATATTTATTGTACAAATATGAGACGTATCAATGTTATTAGGTCTTGCTTTAGCATGGGAGGGTGTGTGCCTGCCTTTGAATTTACTCCATGAAAAAAAAAAACACTACTAGTGTTCCTACTACGTGTTAAATGATTAATACAAAGAAAAAAAGCCTTCCTTATTTCTTTTTCCAGGAAGTTTCAAATTAAGTCGAATAACAGCTGGACCAGAGTGGGTAAGCTAACTGAGGCAGGCGAAATGTTTCCCATCTGTCCGGCAGTCAGCCTGTACTCAACAGCTGCTGTTCAGATGTGACATGAATTTAGAGTTGATGTTGTCAGTCAATTAATGCACAATAACTTGACTGTTGTGCCTGCAAGGTCCAAATTGAATTCATCAAATGCGTTTAACTTTTAATTGAAAAACGGTATCAAAACAGTTCCTAATGCTCGACACTTGCAAAAACAGAATCACAAACCTTAATAGTGGACCTCTAATGTGCTAATGACTGAGACTAACCCAGTCATGAATCCTATGGCCGAGTGTCGGTTCTCCACACACACCAGTGGCAGGAAATGACACACAAACACATGGTATTATAAAGCACAAAAAACAACTTTATTTACAAAAACAGACCACTGCCCCCATCCCACAAACCCCTAAATTCAGTGACTACTGAGGAATGCTATGTCTGTGCCTGTGGCTGAGGTTGGGAATTTACAGGACTGAGAAGAACACCACCCAGTGCAAACCTTCAGTATTCTTCCACCCACTTATTTAGTCTGAGTTCAGCCATCGTGTCTAATGCCACAGTATGGCAACACTTCTTAAACCGTGGCCTGAGAGTGGGTTAGACGTTGCCTCCTGTTTGGTTCCCAGTTGAAAGTAAGAAATATGCTTTAATGAGCCCGGCAAAGATGCTGTCAAACAGACGGGCAGGACGAAGGGGCCTGCAAAAATTTAATAATGCCACCATGGGCTATGGTGTATGTATCGAAACAGATCATTCTAATTCAATACAGGTTTAAAAAAAAAAAAACATACCTTACAAAAAAACACTTAATTTTGCTGAGATCAGGTCACAGATTATGAAAAACACCATCTTGCTAAGTCAGACACTAAAATTATTTCTCATTTTTCACTGTCCAGGCTGGATGACATCACACTGTAAGAGCTAAAAGGTTTTTAAATAAAACGTATTCACACGCGATCACAGACGACTTCAGGTCAGTATGTACGTGCTCTGATGCTGCACGATAACAGTAAGGTTGCTCTTGACGCAACTGGATTCGCATGATTCGGTTATTCGGTTATCTTTGTGTGTGTGTGGGACACTCACCACAGCTGTGTGCGCGTGTGAACGAAGTTAACCGTGAGAACTTCATTTACCGATGTAAGACAGCGACAGGCTGAGGCTTCCTGTCTTGTTTCCATGTATTGGTGTGTTTCTTTTGTCGCCGCGCATGTGTGTGTGTGGTTTCTGCTGACTCAGAGGAGGTGTGAATAACTAACAGTAATTGAGTCAGTAAATACGTAAAGAGACAATTTACAGGTATTAAAAGCATGTGACATCTTGTGGTGTGTTTCCATGTAATAAAGTATGTGTCTGTCAACAGGAAACCATATAACAATCCATGCGCATCAATCACTCTGTGTCCTTAAAGGGGCAAATTGTCTCACAGCAGTGCAGTGTGTGTGTGTGTGTGTGTGTGTGTGTGTGTGAGTATGAGAGTGTGAGAGTGAGTGAGTAATGGTCGTAATGAGTTTGTGTCTGTGCACCTCCGCTGCATGAACGTGTGCGCTTAGAAGGCGTAGCGAGTGCGAATGTCCTCCAGTTTCTTTGACACCTCGGGTGGCGTCCTGTCCAGCTCTTCTGCCACACTTTTCTGTTTGTGGGGGTCCATGCTGTTGAACTGCTCACACAGATCTCCGTCAATCACATTCTGCAGAGAAAAACAAAGAAGATTAAAAAAAAAAAAAAAGACTCTGAGCTTACCGGTTTCTAATAGCCCACGAAATGTGCATGTGAGAGAGATGAACAGATCAGATATATCTCAAATGTAAAAAAAAAAAAAAACAACCTTGACTGGGAAGTAGTAGGATCTAAAGCTGAGATGGTCTCTGCCGCAGAGAGGAGGGAACTCGGAGCGCATATGCATCTCTAAATGCTGGAAGAAGTCGTGGTCCTGGATGAAAAGACAAAGAGTTGACATGCGATAGAAAAAGAAGAGCAGGAGAAATGGTGAGGCCAGAAAAAAACAGAAGCACACTTGAATAAAAAGGTGTGTTTAGATGTCCGTCTTATACCTCGTGTGAGGTGAATGGGACCAGAATGCCGATGCCGCCGGACAGAGTGGTGTAGACCAGGGACTCTGAGCCTCCAGGGATCAGGGTGGTTTTCTGCAGAGATAACACCGTTTCTCCTACGTGATAGTTGACCACCACCTCAGCCTGAGGAGACAATGGATGGAGAGAGACGGTAACATGTTATTACTGTCTCTGTCTGATTGTGTTGCTGTCTCTGTTACTGTCTCTGTCTGATTGTGTTGCCCTCCCTGATCAGTTTAACTAGACACCAACAGACAGACAATCAGACAGATCACAATCATTCATTTACTGCCTGGTGCGACTCAGAACAAAATATTTTATTATGAGCAGCACTCCATGTGACCTGAATTCCATTTTAATGCCATTAATGACAAAAACAAAAATGTACAAATTGTGTATGCAAAAACCCATTAAGGCCTATGATATAGCTCAAGATCTAAATGTATTGAGCAGGCGATACACTGCTCGAGTGAAGCGAAGCCAGGTGGTGTGGGCATGCTGCGGGACCAGAACTGCAGCCACGCAGGTCTTTTACAAGATGGATACATGTTAGTCATGTGCTCCTGACACAACGCCTAGTCCAGACACATGAATGGTCTGCATATGGGGTTGTAAAAAACTATTGGCTTGCACATTGCATAGCTAAATTTTCTATGACACTGAATGACAGTGGGTTTTATGGGGATTGTTTGACACTGAACAGAATATAAGAACATGTAAAAAAAATTTTAAAAATTTAAAAAAATCATATCACATGTACTAATAGTGGAAGTCAGTCTATTTATATGACAGAAGAGTGTGAACACGATGTAAGTGGTGAAATGTGATTATTGTGTCAAGAGTTTTAATAAACGTCCATAATGTCGATATGATCAAAGTCACGCAGGAATGGCATTTCAATGACCTCTTAGCCACCGTAAAAATAATCACAAGGAGCTCCGTAGAATAATATAACACATAAGATATGTCACTGAAGGCATTTCAGGACCTGAGGTCATCAGTCCTGACAGCTGCACTAACTTATAAAAGACATGAAGAAAAATAAAAGACATGAAGAGTGGCCTCTGTGCGAACGTCAGAAAGAAGACACACACCATCAACTTCTGCTTAGAGGAAATTGGTCCGGATGGTGAGACCTAATCCAATAATTTAAAAAAAAAAAAAAGGTAGAGAGAGAGAAAAAAAAACGAGAAAAAAAGTCTAACTAGCTAACTGGAGGTATAATCAAGATGTGAACTTGTATACAAAGGCAGCATTGGGGAGCAATAAACCATACAGATGAGGCAAATTCTATGAGGCAGCACAGGCTGGGTAAAAATAAATTGCGCCCCAGACACAACACATTAAGCATTAAAGAAACGCATTATTTCATCTTGCACTTGCAGAAAATGTTTAATAAATCCAAATTAAAGTTTTTGTACAGAGATTTTTTTGGAGAGCAGCCTCTCATAATTTTTGATTCTTTTCATTTCCTATGTTGGACCAAGTACCTAGCTGAATTGTACACGGATCTCTGATTTATCCATTTGAGAGAAATAAAGAACTGGAGCAATGATAAATAAATACACACAGCAAAACATCTACAGTGCTGTGGTGCCTCTCTGAAGCTGCCCTACTGGCATCCCTGTATGTATGCATCAGAGCTTCATTCACCTCCCATCTTGTCCTGGTCACAGGCTAATGTAGCTTTAGAGAGAGGAAGGACTCCCCACAGGCATCAAACACATCTGACAGGTGACACCAGGAGAGCAGCAAAATAGTTATTTAGCCACACTTACTGTGAGTGATGTCTCCAGGGGAGAAAGTGAGGAATTTATAAATACGAGGCCGTACTCGCTGTCTGATGTGACAGTGTAAAGTCATGCTAAAAGCCTCAACTGTATAACTTTTACATTTTCTTTTTAGATTGCTAGATACAAAAATGATCTGTTTTTGACAGTGCAAGTCAACGTTGCTAAACTGAATATAAACGAGAGGCCATTAGAAATTACATGAGAGGATTCACCCTCACACACTTTGACATTTGGGGTTAAGACAGTTAATCCTTTGACTTTGCTCAACAGACAGCTGACCTTTTTCTTTTGAGATACATTAATCAAATCAGGGCGGAATGCATCTAATTTAATGTGAGCCACGTATGGACAATTAAGTTAATCCAGCCAGATGTGAGTGAAAACACACACAAACACACACAGTTTTGGATAAGGATAAATCCAGGCATCCACACCCTCATCTAAAAACAGACACGGTACATTTCCAAAGTCAAACAAAATTTTCAATCAATGTGCACGGAGGCAGAAATAGCTGACAAACACTGTGTCACAAAGACAACTGGGACCAGCTCATAATGTCTAAACTGGAGGGACTTTCCCAGTCTATCTGCTACCTAAACAGTTTTTGACCAGAATTTAAATATGGGATGGGCGATACTATGTGTGTTTCTCCAATCTGTGTGGGTGCGTGTGTACACACTTGCATTTGTGAGTACGTTCAAACTTGTGGTTGACGGTGTTTTGTAGTTTTTTAGTGTACATGTGTGTATTTGCGGTTGGAGGCCGGAGCAGTGGAGGGGGCGGATTACTGCATCGACCAAAGTCCTGCAGAGGGCCCGACATTTTGGCCGGAGCAGGAGCCCGCCTGGATCTTTCAAACTCAGCCAGCCTGGGCTCAACAGAAACCACAGTGCTTCTCTCTGAAATCTTCTGAAATCACACAATTGCTGACAGACAGACTGATAGCCAACAGGCACACATAAAAGTTCAGCTCTTCAAGTAAGTAGGACACTGGTGGCCAAGTCTTGTGCTTTCTCTGCTTTTACACAGTCCATGTTTGTAATTTTAAGCATTTTAAGAAGAAAGGTTTGTAGAATCAGTTTCACCTTCTGTGATGCTCCATTGAGGAGCCCTCTGTCCCATAAGGCTTTGTTCCCTGTGGGGTCTTCATCAACATCATCGCTGGTGTTGGGCGGGAGACGTACCTGAGAAAATTAAACAGAAAATGCTAAAAAGTGTTTTTTTCCATCTCGTCAGTCCTACAGGCTCCAGATGTTTGCTGTTTTTGTGTTATGACTGACACTGACATGTGCCTAATCCGATGCACCGTGTACCGCATATAGTGTATCCCTCCCCCTCTGCCATTCAGTACAATTTAGATACAAACACACGCATCGCTCTCAGGCCTCATACTTACGATGCTGATGTTCCCGAACTTGTCGGCAGAGGCCATGGTGTCGTAGTCGAGCAAGCAGGCCGTGGTCACCCAGCGGGGATACGTGTCATCAGCAAAGATGATGAGCTGGTTTTCGTTGCGCCTGTAACGGACCCAGAACAGGCTCTCCTGAACGTCCGACACGATCACACGCTGGCCAATGGTGTAGATGCCAGTCACCAGGTTGGGAACGTGCTAAAGAGGAGACATGACAAGTAAGCTGTGGAGGAAAAACCCCTTTTCTTCTGCACAAGAGAAATGTGATCTGATATAGTCATGTAGTTACTGCCAGCTGCTTCACTGTTTGTTGTTCCTGTTGGGTTATTCATTCAACCTGCTTCAGTTCCACTTTGTATTTTTGGAAGGACGTAACAAATGTGGGAAGAACCAAACATTTAAGAAAGAAGTGTTATAAGTACAAATCTCATCTGATATACAGGAGAACTGTTCTAACTGCTTTAAATACACTATTTGTAATTATGTATTTTAATTCAAATTCAAATTATAAATCTTTTAACAAGAGAGTGCTGCACTCTTTATAGGCACCTTGTGCATCTCCCTCAGAACATATTTGAAAGTCATACCGATTTTAGTTTTCTAGCCAATTAAACGGAAAATAAATCCAGTAACATCAACACCACATCAGTCTTTTTGTTTAACAGCACACTTTCACTACAGGATGTTAATCTGCACTGTCACACACTGCACCTGGGAACACGCACACACACAAAAATACTGCTCTTAATCTCAGCTAGCTGGCAACATGCACACACACATACATATAAAAATATTTCTCTTAACCTCAGCTAGTGCAGTCAGTGAAATGACCAGGCCACTGCTCACACTGGACATCTGGAAAAACACTGTGGCTGGAGGTTGTTTATTCTTTGTGAAAAGCAGGCACTTTGACAGACAAGTTGTAATTTGCTGTCCTTATAACATTGTGCACATTTTCTGTGATTCATTTTAGGTTGACATGCTTCAGAATTATATCTAATCAACAGAGGAAGAGGTGGAAGAGCAAGAGAGGTCTTACTGAATTAAACAATTCAACTCCTTTAAACCACTTATGTGGTGCACTTTGAAATGAAAATACCATCTACAAAGGTCACTGTGGAACTCTATTAAAGTTTACCAGTAAATGAACTGAAGTAACTGGATTAACAGGCTATTTAGTTTCTTTAAAAGGTAAAGATAATAGAGCTTCAATTCTGTATAGGTGATTTAACTGAGCTCGAGTTTATTCTATCACATTAAATCAGTTAATACAGGCAGATTTGTGGTTGAGAAACATTTTTATTTGACCATAATGACACTTAACTGGGTTTCTTAAGGCTTTTCCTCCCTTTAGACTGTCTCCACACACAGGACAGGGGAGATTTATCACCAACTTCATGTGTAAGATGATGCACATTATTGCAGAACATGTAAACTTTACCAAATTATCCTAAAACACCCAATTGGACGTAGTGTTCCACAATTATTAGCTTACTGTCGGCATATTACATAGATTAAACAGAGGAGCGGTGAATATGATTAGTGCTGCACTTGATTCACAGTGCAGTGTTACAGGCATTAATGACAGCACAACTGTAGCAGCTGCAGCATCGACTGAACAGGCAGACTGAGACTAAGCTCGTTAGGTTGTAGGATATGAATGCTTTTGCTGACCAATCCACTGTCATGTGAAAGGCGTGATGCTCCCTGAACTACCGTTCTAAAGACTCACAGGAGGGGACGGGACAATTTGTTCAGAGAAAAGATGCATTTGAAATTAATCAGTGTTTGTGTGAGGGTTGAATAAAGTTTAATGCCAACTAAAGGACTTTTAATCCAAGTAGACACATTAACCTTTTGTTATCTTACCCCAAGGCAGAGCTACAGTTTTGTGGCTCTTCAAAATTGATGTTAGAGATGTTAGAGTATCACAAGATTATAATGTGTACCAAGATGCTGTCAAAGAAAACTACTTGTCCTCAAAATATCCTTCAATCAGCAGCTTTTCAGCAGCTTTACAAATACACAATACACATCATATTCACTTCAATAGCACACAGAAAACAAAGCACTACAATAGATGCATAGGTGTGTGTTTGTGTGTGTGAGTGTGTCCCTGCCTTACCTTGTTTTCACACTTGCGAAGAAGCTTCTTCTTGCCTAGGTCGTAGATTCTCAACAGTTTCCCAACTCCCACCAGGACTCGTCCCTGGAACGGTGCAATGGCCAAAGGCACGTCCTCCACCGGGGTCTGCCAATCAAAACACAAGAAATTAATCCATTACAGCTAATCTGAGTATTTTAATGTTTAAGTCACAGCTTGAGACATAAGCTCCAACTCCCCCTTAGACAATAACAGTGATTCAAAAGGGTGTGAAGGTAACAGCTCTTTGTAGTAGTAGTTTTTTGGTATACTATTAATAATAAATAGTTAAAATGTTTAAGAAATGAAAATAACAAATTTGAGCAATAATTCAACTTAAAAACACCAGCAAGTTTTTTTTATTTATTGTGACATGAAAGTCTGGAATTCATGACTTAACTATTACTGCAGAATTTTAAAAATCCAGCAGTTTATTTTGAAGGTATGACTATCAAAAAGTCACATTATCACGTTGTAGTAAATTATATTTTTCAAACAAGATTACAGCGATCACAAGTCAAAATTTGTCTGGAGGAACACTAACACTGTCTTGTGATGTTAAAATTTGTTTTTTTCCTAAAAGTTCCCTACATTCAGTAAGAAGGAGCAGAGAAGTTTGTTTTATGTGGCCTTAAACAGGCTTGTCATAGCTTAGATGGATGTTTAATGTTTAAGGAGTGTAGATAAACCTTTACAACTGTCTCACTCCAGGCTGAAGTTTTTTCTCTCTTTGCTGACCTCTCAGAATTTTTTAGAGCAGTGGTTCAACGTTAAACATTTTGGCATTCTTCCGGTCTACAGCAGTAAAATTTCAGTCTTGCCTGGTCTAAACCTGAAGTGTTTGATGTGTTTTATGTCTCTGTAGAGGGTTTAAAAGGAAAAAAACACTGTTCTTTCATTAAGGCAGCAGTATTTCAAATGTACTGTCATCCACTGTTTGTACTACTTTCACACAAAATTCAGTGAATTTTTACAAATATGCGTCTTGGGGCAGTTTGACACTAGGATCATTTTTCAACCCTCTTCATTCCCGCTTCATTTAGCCGCCAAATTGTTTTCCATGGTTTGTTGGATATTGAGCCTATTCAACACAAGTTAACATAAGTAATAGCAGAAGAAAAACTTTTCCAGAGCATTCTAGTAGAAACTAGTAGTTTCTAGTAGAAACGATGTAGTGATGATGTTTAAATGGAGCATATGGAATGACAAAATTTAACAACTGAAGTGAAAGCATATTCTAATTTCAGATTAATCACGGGGAGTATTCCTAAAAACAATACAGAGCAGACTCTCTACAAGTCACCATGCTCAAGTGGTTGGGAAATTCCTCAGACACCAAAAGAGGTGGTTGACACCGCTGTGCAAGACACTAATGACTCATTTCCCTTGTTAATCCACGTCAGGTAACACACGCTTGTGGGCCTCCAATCCTGCTCAAGTTTCTGGGGAATTGCCCAGGGAGCAGTGCATGGCGCGGAGGGTCAAATCTGTGTTCGCTGTCATTAAAACTTTTCCTAAGGCTAATACGTCTGGTGCTCTTTGACACACCTTTACCAACCTAATCTAACCTATCAGGCTTCAAACACCAGAAGAATCAGGTTAACATTGAAACCAGACTCGGTTACCTATAAGCGAAGCAGTCCTACACAATGTCTAAGTTTTCTCTTTCCTGCGGTTATGCATGAATGAGTGAATGTGTGAGTAACTTTGTGAGTGAGTTTTAGTCCAGTTCCTTGAAGTTACATGTAAAAAAAAAAATAAAAATAAAATAAAAAAAATAAATAAATCCAAGGAAAATGGACGCTCACCTTGTGCACAAACTCCAGCTTCTCGCCTCCACCAGTGAGCCGATAGGTGTAGATGAAGCCACCGGCCACTGATCTGGGGTTGAGAATCATGTCTCTGGCAACGCCCACCAGAACATACCAATCATCTCCTGTGTTGGGGAACCGACACACTGCAACACTGAAAAATACCAAACACAGGGAGACGGAGAGAAAGCAGATGTGATGACATATTTTTGGTCAATAGTGAAACAATAAGGAAAACTGACAGCAAATGATAAAAGCTGTCTCACAAAGAAATAAAACTACAAAAATATTTCCTCACAACAAAAGAAGCTTAGAACAACAAGGTCATGTGTGTGTCTCATGCTTTCTTGCCAAGTGTGCATGCTATTCTTATTTTTTATGTTTATGGAAAGTAAGTGGTGCAAAAGGAATGAATAAAGGAGGTGGGGGAGAAGAAAGGGTAAGAGTAGGAATAAAGATGCAGTTAGAACAAATAAATTAACTCTGACCTCTCAGTGCTCTACGGGACTAGAGCTGTATTGATCTGCAGTAGCAATTGGAAAAAATAGCTTCCCCTGGGCCAAATCCTGCTCATTTACTTTATGAAAACTATTTGGCTCCCTCATGAAATCAGAAACATTTCCTCACTATGTGAAATATGGGCTGAGTTTTTGGTAAATAGTGAAACAATAAGGAAAACTGACAGCAAATGATAAAAGCTGTCTCACAAAGAAATAAAACTACAAAAATATTTCCTCAGGACATCAAACACAGTGCAATTGAGGCTGTGACAGATTAAGTAAAACCATATACCGCCATGCTATCTCCACACGTTTCCTGCTTACTAACCCTGCATGACCACAGAGAGGTTGCAATACTTGTTGCAAAAAGGGGGAATCTGTTGAAATTTAAACACTGGCCACCAAATTTGTGACATTTTTGAGGTTGCTGGGAAATAAACACTGTTGACCAAAAATATGTCATCTATACCACATGAAACATTAACCTGTGCCTTCAGGACATATAATTCTCATGGATGGAAAAAAAAAATGTTTTTAATGTTTTCTATGGATTACAAATTTCATTTTCAGAATAAGTTGAACATAAACATCAACACTGCAGTTTATTAACAATGTCCAGATATTAAAATCCTGTCTATGTAACAATATGTAGAATGAAGTTAGTCACAGCTATCCAACTATTCATACAACTGATGGCAAAAAAGAGTGATTAAATAATTCACTATTTCTGTGGTAACTATGATTACTTTTCTTGCTGAGCAGCAGTGCAGAGAGAGGAATGAGATAATCCCACACTATGAAACAATTCTGACCATAATCAATCTCCACATAACAGACAATATGACATTTCAAGATATCCTCTGTTACATTTTGGCGATGGCAGCTGCTGGTCAAAGTCAGTTGGTTAGGAAACACGCCGAGTAGAATTTAGGATGCTGGGACTTGGAGACTGACCATCAATCAAGGTGAGAGGTGTAATAAACTTAAAACAGTGCAGGGTCAGACTGGACGGCATTACGTCTTTCATCACACCACTTACATTTCAAAGCTTTGAACAGTCCAGGGTTTCACTTTTTAATCACACAACGTTTGTGTTCGCTAATCTCTACACATCCCATTTGTAAATCGTTTCATAAACTTCACTAGAAAGACCTGTGAATAAACTGACCTCTGGACATTAAAGAGAAGGCTGAACTCCGGCTCAAGAAGTGTCTCACTTCTTCTTTTATTCCTTTATGATCTCACATGTTTTACTTCAGACTTATCAGAATTACATATTACCTGAAATATGGGATTCGATTAATATTACTACCCTAATCAGCATTGTTCTTTATCCATTTCTTTTAATCACTGTGGAAGAAAAATACAAGAACGTAAGTATTCCCATGTTTTCCACCCAGCTAACCTCACTCTCTGGAACAGACCCAATAGTCTGCTGGTTATTGCACATAACCCATAAAGGCTAAACAAAAATGCTAAAAACAAGAACAATGGGTTCGTATGAATTATAGAACTGGTTCTAATTCAGAACCAGGTTTTAGGGGCATCCCTTCCTTATACTCATAAACTTGCATACATTTGGGCACTGAGTCTTGTTTTGGGTCTTACTGACACTCTTTCCTTTTTGCCGCCATCTTTCTGTTCACCAATTCTCCATCTGATTACATCCGTCTATTTCTCCACTTCCAGAAAGCCTTGCTCACCTGAATGCAGCTTCGTTCTGTTCCAGCTGCACTTGGTCCAGTGTTGAACCCTGTATGGGGTTTACGAGACGCACCAGTGAGGCCCACTGTCCTGCTCCGGCTTTAGGTGCACCAAAAATGGCTTCTGGGAGATTCTCGTTGAGGAAGGCAGCTGCCATCTCGGCAGCCAGTTCTCTTTCATCCTCACCGGCAGCCTCCACCATCTCCTGCAGACGCAGCGGCAGCAAAGATCAAAAGCAGGTGAGCCGCATGGATGTTTTGCATGGAATATTTTAACAAACTGGAGCCATCTTTTCCATATTATGAGGTGACTGACACATTCAGTGGGACATACTGAACCAAAGCCCACTGCCACCAGCACAAAGAGTGGCTTCATGTCTTCGTGGAGACTCCGAATGAGTTCCAGTCTCATGGGGTTTCTATCAAATTATGGTGAATGTTTTTATCAACATAAGGACTCATTCACACCACTTTATTTTAAAGAGCATGGATGCAGGGATATGTTACTGGAATCTAGACAGGCAATGTTAATCTGTTTACCGAGAAAAATGACAAACATTTACTGGCTCCTGACGAATTGCTATGAAATGCTACTTTTTTCTGCCATATGCCATTTTAAGCTTCAACAAAAGAAGCTTAGAACAACAAGGTCATGTGTGTGTCTCATGCTTTCTTGCCAAGTGTGCATGCTATTCTTATTTTTTATGTTTATGGAAAGTAAGTGGTGCAAAAGGAATGAATAAAGGAGGTGGGGGAGAAGAAAGGGTAAAAGTAGGAATAAAGATGCAGTTAGAACAAATAAATTAACTCTGACCTCTCAGTGCTCTACGGGACTAGAGCTGTATTGATCTGCAGTAGCAATTGGAAAAAATAGCTTCCCCTGGGCCAAATCCTGCTCATTTACTTTATGAAAACTATTTGGCTCCCTCATGAAATCAGAAACATTTCCTCACTAGGTTAAACTTTCAGGGATATTTCACAGATCTTCTCTGTAGCTAGAGCAATATAATGAAACTGACTTCCATGATAAATCAGTTTATAATCTAGGAATAAATGTGCAGTATATAATCTTTTATCAGGAACAAACATAACCAGACCAACAAAAGCACAAGAAGCGTCAGAGACAATGACAGACATCAGACATCACCAAAAAGACTCAAGTTAAAAGTTTAAAATAGCAAAGTAGTGGAAGGAGTCTTCCCAAGTTCAGTATTTATCCGAGGGGTAAGTGGAGTTTAACAACCCTGGTCTGGTTTGGCGAGCAGTGGTTTTAAATTAAAGAAGATAAGTGATATACTGAGGCGGCTTTTGCGGGACACATTTCACGAACAAAAGTGAAACAGATATAGTGTGCACTTCTCATCCTGTTGCTAGCAAGGACCAACTCTTTCCATATAGTACGCAGTGCTGACTGCTATATTTAGCTCCTATAATGGAGCAAAAAGCATAATGACAAACTGCATCGAGTTGTTTGAATGTTGAGGGAGCAGCATGTGAATAAGGCACATCTCCATGACAGTGGACTGTATAATCATTACAGTCATTAATACATTAACGCGGAACGCAAACTGATACTGTATTTTGTAGGGGTTTTTTTGTATTAGGCAAACATCGCCAACTTTAAATTTTGCAGTTAAAAAATAATTTTTGTCTTTCTTAAAATCTTTTTTTCTTACTTAAGTACATAGAGTTGATGTGAATGCTGCAAAGACAGAAGAACACTTCATTTCTCTTCTCAACACCACTTTTTATCAATGTTCTGTTGTTTCACATGATGCATGATTTAACTGAGGGGTGTTGGCATTTCCAACATCTTTTCTAGATTTGATGGAACAAGCAGATAATGTTCTTATAGTGATCCATCCCCATCTGTCCAAACACTGCTGAGGCTTAAAATGAGTGCAATATCAAAAAGGACTGTCAGCCTCGGTGGTCTCTGCACTGTCTGACTTACAGCAACATCAAAAATCTTGTAATTACACCATGCCAGAGATGAGAAGTTATTTGTCATCGTGCCTTTGTGTAGTCAGACTCTGTTAAAGTTGTGTTTTCAAGCACAAAGGTCAGTATAGTCCTAGAGAGTCAAAGAATTCCTTTTTCACTTAAATCTGGAAAAAAGAACAACAGATATAAGCAGCAGACCATCTTGATAACCTGATAGTTGTATTACTGTCAGGGAACAGGAAGTTTTTGCTTCACCAATGGATCATGACAGTATCATATCACTGACGCTGCACTTCATACCTCAGCCATCTGTTGCTTTCTCTGAGCTTTGGTTGCCTCTGTGTAGGCATTGTGGTCAGTCTCAATCAAGATGAGATTGTTGGTCTCCGGGTGGATTACAAATTTTCTGGGAGTGTACTGCAGAGGAAAAGCCACCTGGTTGAAGACAGCTCCTAATTTCTCCAAAGCCAAGATTCTGTCGACAGATAATGAGAAGATAAACAGGGAGGAGAAGGAGACAGTTACAAATCATTTCTAACTTGAGAGCAGCGGAGCAGAGCTCTGAGCATGGATTTACAGCTCTCCAATTGTCTGTCCCACCACACACACTTCATCTACAGGTCAGAGTATAGTATGCAGACTGTTGTCCTACTTCCACGTTCAGTTAGATTTCAAACCTTGAGTTAAGGCCAGACTTGTTTATCTAGGGTTGAGGAGCATAATTACAATGTAACACTAACCATCACACACTGGCCTACAGGCATAAACTGAAATCTGCTAAGACTGTGGTCAAGACTGTAAGGAGACAGGCCACCAAGCTGTTAAAGGTCTGCTTTGACTGCACTGATTGGAGAGTGTTTGATGCGGCAGCCACAGACCTGGAAAAACTCAATGATACAGTGACATCGTACATCAGTTTCTGTGTGGACATGTGTGCTTCTTCACCTAATATATAACAAACTGTGGTCTTTACCAAAACTCAGGCAGATTTGTCAAGCCAGAAACGGGGACATGATCTTGTACAACAAGGCCAGAAACAGACAAAGAGGATCAGAGTAGCTACGGGGAGCTACACTGAAAAACTGGAAAACATTTCAGCGAGCAGTCCAGTGTCAGTGTGGAGGAGCCTGGAGGACATTACGAACTACAGGAGACAACCCCCCAGACTGAGAACCACCAATTGGCTAAATACCTGATTCGTTTTCGATGCACGTTTGATAAGCCATCATTCAGCCATCACCCGCTCTTATCCTAACATCAAACAACCACCTAAACCCCCTCATTGTACTCTCCTTTGCACTCAAGATCTGTGAAAAGGATGTGTCAGATCTTTCAGAGACAGGAGATCAGTAAGACACCAGGACCAGATGTCGTGTCATCATGCTTCAAACAGTCCACCATTACCCCAGTCCCCAAGGAGCCCTCTATCACAGGATTCAATGATTACAGGCTCGTTGCTCTGATGTGTCTGGTATGGTCCACTGAGAAACTGGTGTTAGCCCACCTGAAGGACATCACAGGCCCCCGCTGGACCCTCTGTAGTTTGGGCAAAAAGGTCAGTGAATGATACAATCAGCACAGGACTGCATTACATCCTACAACACCATGAATCTCCAGGAACATATGCAAGGATCCTGTTCATCACTGTCATCCCAAACATCCTCCACACCAAACTCACTCAACGCACTGTGCCACCCCCCAACTGACAGCACATCACAAACATGCTGACTGACAGGAGCATCACAGCACTGGCACCCCAGGGGTGTGTGTTCTCCCCACTGCTCCTCTCCCTTTACACACATGACTGCACCTCAGGAGACCCACCAGTTAAACTCCTGAAGTTTGCAGACGACACAGCTGTTATCAGCCTGGGGATAGTGATGGGTCTAACAATAACCCTTGCAGATGGGAGCTCAAACAGCTGGCCCTGGACCTGAACATGGAGCTGAACATCCTAAACAATAGGGAGATGATGGTGGATTTCAGAAGTGTGATTCTGATTCCAATAACCAACTGTGTGTGGACGAAAGGTGAAAGGGCTAGGTTTTTAAAAATGCTCATCAGCATGTGGACAGGAAGCTCCCAGGTTCTTCACAAACATGTCTAACTTCAAAGTGTATCCATACCTCAGTGTGTTGGTAGAAATGGCAACAATGCCTTCAGGACATTGCTCAGAGGCAAAGCCAGAGGCATACTCCAGAGTCTCGTATGACAGAGGGGTCAAATGGAAACGAGACTGGTACGAGTAGCTGAGCCAGGAGCGACTGGACATTGCCAGCACCTGTCAGTGAGAAGAGACACACACAATTTAAGATTCACCTCGTGATTCTTTGATCTTTAAAATCCTAAAGATTCAAGCTGAGCCAAGTTGGAGGTATATTAGCATATTAGATATATTAGCATATTTGTGTGTATTGATTATATGTAAACATTTGAGGCACATACAGCTTCCTGTCCTTGCATTCGGACTCTGAAGAGCTTGACAGGTCGTGACCCCAGGTAGCGTGTTCGGGTATCTGACAGGTCTCCAGTCACTGGGTCCAGCACAGTCCTCAGCAACACACCGTTCTGAAAGAGGGAACCAAACACACACAGATTACTACAGGACATAATCTAAAATATATATCCCCAGAAATGGTCACATTACCCTTCCACAACTGTAAATAAACTTTTTTTTATTTTTACAATGAACTCAGAATCCCTTGCTAATTGCTTGGTTGGACTTAGATATCATGCTTTAACAAAAGTGGGAATTTAAGGCAAACTTTATGGAATCAGTTTGGTCAAAGAAAAAGAATACCTGAAGCCCTATGTTGAGGTAGAGGAAGCCGATGGTTCCCTTTTCTCCGAGTTCATCCTGTTTCTCCACCCCTCCCATCTCGACAATACACAGACTCTCAGGCTGTGCTGGAAGGGCCTGCATACTCAACGGCTGTAGGCAGTCCTGAACACGATAAAGATCCAGAGGGTTAAGAACGTGCCAAAATACAAAATGCTACAGCATCTACACAAACTACGTATTTAAACGTGGGCCACTTTGTTTAAAACGTTTAGTAGGGGAGACATTGCAAAAACAAAAAAAATCAACATGTCTGCACTGATTCCACCTGAATAACACCTCAACAGTCATAACTTAAGCCTTGTCAGTTTTGTAGACTGCTCACATTCTCAAAATACACAAAGAAATGAGGAAATTGATTGTGTCCAGTCACATCATAACAGGTCTCAACCGTTTAAAAAGATAAGCATATTTTGTCATTCAATTCTGAAATTTTACATCTAACTGGACAAATCTTTCTTTTTTTTCCTCCCATCTTCAGAATCTTCATCAGCCTAAAACTTCACAAATCTTGCATGTTAGCCATTCAGGTTAGAGTTCATTTGAACTCACCCATCAGTATTAGATGTCAGAATAGTTTTGTTTTGCCTGTGTCTCATCTGGAAGCAGGACTCCCCAGTGAAAATAAGAAATCCTGGAGGGGATTCATTTTACCCACTTAGAGGAATGTAAAAAATAAATAAACGTGGTTCAATTCAATTCAAACAGATGCTGGTGTGTTATGGTAAGATCGATTCAGAAACTACATTTCGACACTTCTGACCACCTAACATGAAAGCGTGGCTGTCAATAATGACGGTCACTTTAGATTGCATAATTTTAGTGTGTCACAGTGCTTTGTGTTTCTCTGCTAATGGAGCTTTTTCATGTCCAAACTAGAGTTTCTCTTCATACCGAAGGGTCCAGGGAGATGATTCGGACTGTGTTGTCAACCAGTCCCACGGCAAGAAATCTCGAGCGCTGCTCACCAGGAGGAACGTTGGCCAGGCTCATACAAACCACGTCTGCAGACATCTCCTTCCGCTCTGTGTACTCATTGAGCTGACCAGACTAAAAAAGAAAGGAGACAAAGGAAGACTATTACTACCACACAGATTTTCAGTCATCTGTTCTATTTCCAGTATTATTTTGGCACCTGATTTATATAATTTTAGTCTTTAAATTTTACATTTCACTTATTTTCTCAGAGTTTCACAAATTAGGTGAAGCTTGTAGTGTATGATTTTTACAAAGCGTGTCTGGGACCTTATTTCAACTGTGCAGTCATATCAGAGGTTGTAGTTTAGTACTGTATGATTTATGTATGTTGTAAATGTTGTCAATGACATTCTTTTGATTTGTAAAAAAAAACAAAACAAAAAAAAATAAAACGTGTACAACTTGGCATATCACAAAAGCTGTTGTCCTACAAAATGAGAATGAGCTTATGGGTTTGTTTGACATCTGGTGTGGTTTGTACACCCCAAAATCCAGGAAACTGCTATTCATATTCCTCCAAACAAGACATTCACATAAAAAATGCTGAAATAAAGTGGTCTTCATCCCCAAATATACATGACGCAAAACTGGATGGCAGTGACTCGTGTGACAGACATCAAGTCAGCTTTTAAGCTGGTCATGCCCAGTGTTCATTTCTGGTTTAAAAACAGCACTTAAATAATGCTACTTTCAATACAAATTATCATGACTCATTTTTCTTGACTTAAAGTCAGAAGGTCAATTTAACCCGAACAGAAGAGGTGTCTCCTGGTAATTTATCAACATCACTCCATTAAAAAAAAAAATTCAAAATGTCAAATAAAATGAAAAAATGAAAAACAAGTGAATTATCTTCACTGAACGATGATCTGTGAGAGGTAAAAAACAACACTGCACTAAATACTGATTGAAATGGTTAGTAATGGAGTTAATAATGAGATATAAACAATGTTTAAGGATTTTTTTGGTTTCTGACACTTTTGGATAATTAAACATTTCAAGGGTCAAACTGACCGAGGAACATCATTGCTGTTCCTGAGAAATGAACATAACAGGAGGGTTAAAATACTATCACTACACCAAAACAGACACTTTTCCTACAGAAACATTTCATTTGAATAAGAAGGTACTGTATACACAAATGCACACACAAAAACATCTTTCTTACCGGGTCCATCTCAAAGTAGACAAGCTCCCCTCCAGTAAGTGCAATAACAACCTGTCGCTGGTTCACAGCACAGCGCACAATGGTTTTTTTGCCAGGAGTCTTCCACTCGTTCACACGCTTGTCAGCCCGGATGTGACGGATACCATCTGGGTACACCTGTACGGAGCAGCAGGGAGGCAAAGATCAGAAGACATGAGTTGGAAAAGAAGTACGTAGAAAATTGATTTAATGGTTGATATAACTTTGTGTTTACCATTTTCCTATTTCAACATATTAACCTGCATACTTTTAGTTAACTACAGATACAGCAAAGTGCAAAGCATCATTTTCAAACATTTAAAACTCTCAAGGGATTTGGAAGTGAAATCTGATGTGATAAATAAAAAGTAAGAAAATGGTCAAGTCTGCTTGTATGTTAATGTCTTCATTTATAATGATGACGATGTTCAAAGCACACTGCACCCACCTGCACCAGGGCGTCTTCACCGAGCAGCGAGCAGGACAGAGTGGGCGTTGTTCCCAGAAATCCAGAGTCTGTAACTTCTTCTACAGTCTCACCGATGGAAAGAACCAGAGTGGCGTTCACAAAAGACACAATGATGTAGGCGTCAAACTCATCTGATGAAAAAAGAAATAAAGACAAGCAAAGAAGACCAAAGAGGACTGATGAGCAAAATAACAGCGAAGGCATCCAAGAATAAATGATGTGTTGCAAGGAGAGACACATGGGGGAGGAAACTGCAGCACAGACGGGTGACATGCCTCGACAATGAAAGCATCTTTCAGGTTAAGGTTAATAAAAACGTATCTACTATGGGTGACATTTATTGTTTTAAAGAAACTTCCAACAGATTTCCCGTACAAAGATGTGGTTTTACACATGCACAAGCACAATCTGTAATGCAAATGTACACATTAAGGTTGACTCATTAAAAACAAATTACCACACGTTGTTATGAGTGTAAGTGTTATGTCAACTGACTGGTAAACCGAACGATGACTAAATCTGTGTTTTCTGATGCTGCTGAAAGGTATGTATACACAGTGCTTAAAAGGAATCTGAACACTGAAACTCTTTGATTCTGATAGCCTTTAGGTGAACTGTCAGGAAGGCAATTGACGTCTTCTTGGTATTCGTCTTTCAGCTGACACTGTAGATTTGAAATCTTTTACCTTCTACGTGCCTGCGTACTGTCCACACAGCATTGGGGTTACCGGGCAGCTCTGACACAGCCATCTCTGATACCTACAGAGACAAATACAAGGAGGTAGGGAAAGAACAAATGACAAGCATTTAATGTTGATCACATATCCCAAACGTTATCATGACCCTGTAAGGGCTTGATCCAAACATGTTCAATTCATGGATTATATATAATTCTATTACATATTATTATATACAATAAATCAGAGTATATTATCTTGTTTGTCACACTCGGCCATACATGCTTCAGAGGACAGAGCCACAAAAAGCTTATGGGTATGTTCACTGCACAGCTGAATATTGATAATGCTATTACTGTACAAGGATAAAAATAAATCGGGCATTAAGAATGCTATTCATCTACACAGAACCAGTCTGAACTAAAAATGATAAGTATAACATAATATAACATGGGTAGCACATTAGCAGAGCTTTTTAATGCTCCATCTGTTTCTACATAGGACATGGCTTGCCCTTGCAGGTGCAAAGCATGAGTGAAACATTTGCTGTTGCACTGGCCGATTGGACAGCCGGAATGATTAAAATGAGTGTAATGGTTCAGTCAGTTGTTTGGGTGATGGATGACTGAAAAATGTGACTGAAACACTTTCTGTTACATGCTGCTCCTTCTTGACTAAAATGCACAAGCAGACATATGGTGAGACAGTCTAAGATTTTCAATCCAATCAATCTTCCCAAATGTCCAGCAGCTCAAGACTAAATGTGCCAAGCTGAGCATTTCTGTTGGGATACATTCGCAACATTTACCATGCTAATACAAATACTGAGCCCTGCCGCATGACTGTGTGTGTTTACTCAGAGATGTTATCTGTGCTCATCAGACTAAAATGTTCATAGATACAGAAATGTGCATCAACCAGTGACTGTGTTGGTGACCGAGCATCATACACAAATACTTCTGTGTCTGAGCTGAAGTCAGAGTGATTTACAGACTCTTCAGCTTTTATTCAGAGAAGAGACATGAACAAACTCATCACTTTTCAGCCAGCAGTGTGTGCGTGCGCCTGTCCTTGCCTACACTTATTATTTTGTTTTGTGTATGTGTGTGTACCTCGAGTCCATGTCGGAGGACCCTCAGAGTAGACCGGGGTCCTCGTCCACAGGCGACATACAACTGTGGTGTATCCTCATTGGCCAAATCAGCAATCTGTCAAATACAGAGAGAGAAGAAGTTGAGCTGGCAAAGACATTCACTGTTAGAGGACTTGACTGAGTAACACCACTCCCACATATTTGAGAGGTCCAGTTGTAAGTGCAAACAGACCTGACAGGACATGATGGGCGATAAGTTCTCTTGTTCGTCCACCAGCACAAGGTTCTTGAGGGGGCGGGGTTGGAAGAAGAAAGTGTCTCCCTCCTCCAGTGGCATAGCAGAGGAGAACTCAGGTTCCTCGTCATCATCGCCCAAGTGGGCAATCTGGTAAAGGTAACTAAAGGAAACGAAAAAGCAGGACAATGTGAGCAGAAGAGGTTTGAGAGTGGAAAAAAAGAGCAACAATAAAGCAAAAAGATACAACAATGGGATTTTTTTTCCATCAATCAGGAAGTTGTCAAGCCCAAGAAAAAAAAGGACAAAGAAGTTGTGAGTGGTATTCTGCCACAGGTGATACAAACTGACTTGAAGAGGGAAGAAGAAGCAGCAATGCAAACAATTGACTTACTGGTTTCCAAACTCTGAAGACACAAACAAGAAGCCAGTCTTCAGGACACACATGGCTGTCGCCACAGGGATTGTGTCAAAGTACTTCAGCCTGATTTCTGTGACCTGAGAAAACAACACAGACCCCTTTTAAACACACAAACATTTACCTGCTAAATTAATCCATTAATTTAATACAACTTGTAATTGACTGTTGTTTTCTGTTTCACAATAGAGATGGGTGGTATGACATATATGTAGTTCCTAGTGGAAATGGATTTGGCCATGTCATTTGTTTCACTTTAATATACTTTGCTCACCATTTCTTCATCTGTTTCCAAGGTAACCTTAAAGATGTCTCCCTGCTCCGTCTGGGCCAGGAAGAAGAACATGGACTTGGTCTTGTGGGTGGCTGAGCAGACAAATATCATGCCACGCTCTGGGTCGTCCAGGTCATTCTGTAGGATGGGACAGAAGAAGAAAGCGGAGCAGAATAAAAATAAATGTGCATACAGAGACAAAAAGTGACCAGACACACGTTAAACAAAAAAAAAAGTAGCGTGGGTGGAATGACTTGAATTATAACACAACCTCCGAATAAACAGGAAAAAAACATCCGTCCACTTGAAATCACACTACTGGGTTACAACATGACAGCTCATTTAATTATACCTTCTATAATCACATTTTTGATGCCATGCTTGTAGGAAGCTGTAGTCAGAGATACTCAGTGAGCGGGCAGCGGACATGTGGGGTAGAGCTGACTGTGTGTAACAAGCGTAAAGCTTTGCTCTTTATCATGTATTTCTGTATTTAGGACTCACCCGGCGTCGCGGGATGGGACAGCGAATGTCAGGCTGGTCTCCAAAGTTTTTGTAAGTGATGTAGTTTTCGGAGCAGATCAGTACGCCGCTGGGCCCATCTGAACCGCCGGGAACTGGACAGAGAAGAGCATTTAGTGGGGTGTCTTTTTTTTTTTTTTAATCATAATGGCTACAGTGAAGACAGATGGAATCCAAATGCAGGACGGGCTTGTTTTTTTTCCAATTCAAGGTTTCTTCTTTACAAATCTTTAATGCATGTTACTGTGTTGGTGCTGAGATCAGAGAGGTTAAATCTTTCTCCAGTGTTAGTCAGAGAAGAGACATGTTAAACTCATCACATCTGCAGCACTCCTGACAAGTCAACGCGTGCCCTCTTAGAGCCATGGTGTATATGGCTTCTTCTGGACACCAACACTAAAGAGTTCCTGCCCTTTATATATTTCTGGTTGAATTCCATTTCCACTGTGCCTGCTTAGTGTATTTTGACACATCTTGGCTCAACTTCTGAAATTCTCAAACTGTGAGTGACAGCTGGGCATGTGCCAATTTTGTGTTCCTGAAAAAAAAACAAAGCAACTGATAACTGATGTTTCACCCCCCCGGTGTGTGCAAACCACATGCGGCCAAATGCTTACCAGTGATGAGGAAATTTCCATGCTCTTCCAGAGCCTCGCTGTACTTCCGCACCACGTGATTCAAGCCGAGGTCCAGCTCATAAAAGGTGAGCGTCTGCTGAGTGTTGGCGGCAGCTTCTCCTGTTGGATCATTGTCAGCTTCCTAGAAAGAGCAGATATGAAAGTACAGGATCAGAGGTTTTCAAATTGGGCACACCACAGCTTAAGACATAAAGGGAGGGATGGCAACAAATTAAACAACAACAAAAGGGTAAAAACAAACATCAAAAAAGTTCTTTTGGTGTCATTCAACTTGTGTGCTGAGATCAGAGAGGTTAAATCTTTCTCCAGTGAAAGTCAGAGAAGAGACATGGAAAACTCATCATATCTACAACACAAGCCGGTGTGTTACATCAAAGGCGTAGCAGGGAGTTTTCATGACATTACCTCATAGTCCATTTCAAGGCAGGCAAACATGGGATTCTCAAAGCCGACGTCGACTCCCACTACATGGTAGACCAGCGTGTTAGCTTTGTGGGCTTCCAGTGGAGACGAGATGGTCAGTCTGGCTGCTGCATCTCTGTTCAGAATGTAAACCAGCTTCTGCTTCTCGATCGCTCCTAAATAGGAAAAGTACAGATGGCTTCAAAAATGATTCATTTCAATTAACTTCAAGCTTTAACATATATGACTTTCCTTTACCCTGTAGCATACAGGATAGACATCACAGACTGGTAATAGTAATACACTTGTTTGAAAATGAAGAAAATCATTCTTAGGAATTCAGGAAAGACCTCTGAATATACACTCCAGTTTATTTTACAGTCCGCCAAGACTAAAACAGTCCTACAACAAACTCTAACTCCAATATTTTCTAATCTACTTCCATTATTTGTATAAGATCACATTTGCAACATAGTATTTGAACCTTTATGAGGTCCACATGCCTGTAATAACAATCTCTACAATTGTTTTTAATAAAAAAAGAGACCCTGTCCAATACAACAGACCTGTAATCAAAAGTGGAAAATATTTTTGTACAGCTGAAGATGTTTAATTGCGTTAACATCTACACTGCTGTACTGAACTGCAATATATACAGTAAACTGTTTTCAGTCTATGTTGTACAATGTGTTTGATAGCACATACTGACAATTACTTTTTTGGCCCAACTGTTCGTTTCAAACAAACATTTGAACTCTTTGATATTACTCCGTACCAATCATAACAGCTCTGCCTTTGGGGTCAACTGCCAGGAACTGTCCGGGGACGATGCGCCGGCAGCCGCTCTTCCCAAAGGTTTCCTGGTGAATCTTCTCAAACATGTTCTTTGAGGGATGATATTCCAGGATGACAATACGCCCACTGTCGCTTCCAACAACAATGTAGTCTATGAAACACACATGTATGAATACAAAAAATTAAAGTTTGTACACAGCTTTATTACACATCCCCACCAAGAATGCGAAACCACTAACTCTTCACATACAACAATACTTATTATGAAAATCAATCATCCTCCACTACATATGATCTGTGTTTTTGGCACGTGCATGTGTTGGCATGTTACCTTTGGTTCCTCCAGTTAGTCTGAAGGCCATCAGGGACCTGACGATACCGAACACCTCCACTGTCAGCAGAGTGTGCACCTTCCCTGTGTTGGCATCTGGCCGTAGTAATTCCAAGATCTTTCCCCTGGAAACGACAATCTCCTGCATCTTGGTTCCTACCGAGGCACAAACATCTCTTTTCAGCATTCAGTATGTGTGTCAGCTATCAACTGGAAAAACACTGTATGGCTTTTCTCTCCAGCAGGTGTGCATAGTAGATTCAAGAGATTAATGATAGTTATTACCATATAATAACAAATACCAAGTGGGAGACAACAAATGTGAGCATATTTTCTAAACAATTTCCTGCTGTGTTGTGTTTTATGATTCAAACTTCAGGTGAAGTGATATTTGCAGCATGTGAAGTTTTAAACCAACAAGAAAACAACTGTATATTTGTTTTGGTATTACATTTGTTCACAAACATACTGATGAACAGACAGACCTACGTTACGCACCTTTACTTCATTATATTCATTTAACAGACAATTTTGTCCAAAGGAACTTTCATTTTTTCACATCCAGGATGACCCTGATTAAAGTCACAACCTGGTCTAACTAAGTTGTTTTACATACAAATACTACTAACAAGTGTGGCTGGTGTTTTGATCTCTTCAGACTTTTTTTCCTTCTTCATGCAACTTAGAAGTATGTGAACTTGTGCCGGAAACCTTTACTCTGCTTCTAACACAGCAAATTAAGGCTCAGCGTTTTAGAGTCAATAAGTTGTCCACCATTAACATAATCTGCAACTATTTTGATAACTACTCAATTACTTTGAGTAATATATGTAAGAAAAAATGTCCAAATTCTCTGATTGCTGCTTTTCAAAGACATCACCTTGGGCTTTAGGAAACAGTGATCTGTACCTTTTTCTGACATCCTATCGAGCAAACAACTAATCGGCACCTGAGGCACAACCAAACTCCCTCTGACCAGCCACCCCCCAACTCGCGCTCGTGATGGAGAGAGGAAAGGGGAGGCACAAGAGGTGGACAAACACAAGCAACACAAACTGGTGATAACACAACATGAAAATCGAGCCAGGTATTTTTCTCACCTGAAAAGTTTCCATGGATGGCATGAGTGATGCCTGTGGCTCTCTGCAGGGTGATGTTGTAGAGAAACATGATTCCCTCTGTGTGTGAGGACTGAGCTCTCAGCCCAGCTCAATACTGAGGAGAAAACACACGCAGGGTTTATTTATAAGCAGCTATATCTTAATGATGCCATGCACACTTAATACCCCCACAATAACTCTCTTAAATGAGCCTGTGTTAATAAAGAGATATTTACACAGAGTAGAAGAAGTAGCCCTGCAATTCAATCACCTGACAACTACACACTGATAAATACAGACACTGGGAGTTTGTGCACTGAAGTTTTGGCGTTATATGACTGGATGAGCACTGCTAACATTAGCCTAGCAGACGGAAGACCCAGTTAAAGTTGAATAAGTCGCCATTATTTATGTGCATTTGTTCATTTGGCTGCTCTGTTTCAAAGTCAGAGTCACATATCTTTACATAGACCGTTTCAGACTGTACCAACTGTGACCACATTGACTTTACACCGCTTCTTTATTTACTCCTAGCGAAGAGTCCATTCATATAAACCGCCACTCTGACCCTCTTATTTTCCTGACTTATCTCTTCAGATAAAGCGCCTTTCTCACACATATAATGTCAGTTTGACTACAGACCAGCTGCATATTCACATGATAATATATTTACCAGCGAGTTAGATCAGATGATTGCGATTTCAAACGGATAAAGTTTCAATTACACAGACTGTTTCCATGTATTTCCGACGACGAGCCGCCGTTTCAGGGTCCTTCGACGGCACAAACCGCTGTCGCGCTCAGAGGCGGCCCACAAAGTGCCTGACAGAAATTAGAGCCGTGCTGTAACAGCGACGAGTCTCCGGCAGGGGCCGACAAAGACCGACACTAGGAGACACGATCGATCACTAACTGTGTGTCTTATTATCGCTGCTGTTGCTCTTATGATGTTGGGAATCATTTCACATGTATTAACATTATCCTTATTTACTCTTACAACGAGTCCTGCTGAGTAACTGATATTGTATAAAAACTCAAAGTGATATAAAAATGAAATATATAATACAATAACTCAAATAAAAAGAAACACATTAACGTAAAATTCTACTTCTGTCAATACATGTGTCAAACATGAAATCATCATATAGTCAGTGTAAGTGTCACTGCAGCTTCATGGAAATGTTGAGACGACATGATACTGAATGTTTCATGATTGCTTTTGCCAGAGGGTTAGTTTTATTATTATTATTATTATTATTATTATTATTATTATTATTATTATTATTATTATGTAGTAGTAGTAGTAGTAGTAGTAGTAGTATTTAATGACATTGAAAGAAACTTAAGGCAAAATGTGAGGGCTCAAGGGGTTGATGCATCCTCACGGCATTGTTGCTCTTAAGTTGTGTTAGAAGGAGCTGAACTCCTGTGCAGTCAGGGAGTGTGATTAAGAGCAAAGCAGAAGTGTGTGTTTGTCTGTTGTTTTTTTTCCCTCCTGGATCAGCGGGTGTCCTTGGGTTGGTGTGATCGTCAAGATGGCCAAAACCACAGGTGACGCTGATGTGTGGAAATATGAACAGTCTCTCTCTCTCTCTCTCTCTCTCTCTCTCTCTCTCTCTCTCTCTCTCTCTCACACACACACACACACACACAAAAGAGACCATTATAGTAGTCAGTTGGACCACTGAAACACTTCTTTGACCTTTAATTGCGATGCTGGCCTCACTTATGTTTGGATAAGAAGCACTCCAAGAAGACTACCAGTCTTTTTGACAGCACTTGATATGAGCCTGGTTTCATGGTCCATTTAATGTGCTGAGTGAAACAGGAAATGAAAACTGAGTGCCTTTTAAGGGTGAACTGTTTGGGCAACATCGGGAGGATATTCTCTCTCACTCTTTAAAACAGCCCACTGAACAACCACCTGTGCAGCACTGACATGTTAAACGTTTGGTAAACAAATATGTTTTATTTAAGAGCTCATTTTAATGCCAGTATTTGACAAATATTTAGAATTATAGGAAGGAAGTTGTCCATGTCTGCCATATGAAGAAAAAATATTATAATACACAAAGATTAGATGATATGATAGTTGGAGAAAAGCAATGACATTTTCTTCTCAACTTTCATACCCCCTACTTCCTCAGTAAGGTTTGTGAGTAAATTTCTCTTTGTGTCACTTTTTGAGAAGCTTCTCACTTTTCAACCAATCCTTGTAACTGAGGTCACCCACCATACACGTAAAAACTACAAGTTCCAAAATGCTTTGCATGCATCAGGAATGCAGAGAGGGCAGGGAGGGGGCAGCATCACGTGGCCCAGAGATGGGGGAACTCTTCCTAAAAATATAGTGAGAATAAAGTGAGTTCAAGAGTTCAGGTTCAAGGTTCATGTTCTCATGAGTGGTTAGTTTTCCAGTCAAGTTGTTACAGCTCATGAATAATGGACCAATTAAGACGACAGGAAAACATGAATGTGCATGGTTTACATGTTCAAATGTTCTCTGGTGAAGTTTCAGCCTGTTCACAAAACACCCAGGAATGGTGTACTTGTGGTGGCTTTCCTCCTCTGAATATCTCCTCTGAGGGATTTCATTTAATTGTGACTGTAAAGCTGAAGAGTTAAGCTGTTAAGGAGGCTGCCTGCGAGTTTGCTTTCAAAGTAAAAGTGGTAAAGTCATGACAAAAAAATAAATAAATAAAACAGATACTTAGTCTGTTTAGTGTGTAATTTCAGAATTGAATTCCTTTTTTCAAAAGCATCTGTTTATCTTATTTATGACTTGTTTCAATAATGTCAAACATATGAGGGGCTTTAGTTCAGGCAGAAATGTATTTGTGATTTTCAAGCTATCACTGTGATTTCAGCCCTAAATGTATTATTTTAGCAGACTGTAGATCTTCAGATTCAGCAGGTTTTGTTAAGCGGCTAGAAGACTCATAGAAAACAATCTTTTCATGAGTGGATTAGTCAGCTGGGAGAAAAACAGTTTACATAAAAAGATTAAAAAAAAAAAAAAACTCATCCAGATGAGAGAAGGAGCCGATCATTATGTGACCAAACAGTCACATGGGCTTTGTAAGTACATTTATACTATGGATTGATGTGTTGCTGCAGCAAAACAGAAGAGAGGAAAAGTGCTCTGTATGGATTAAACTAAAGGTCAGCGGATGGCTGAAAAAATATCAGAAGAGCTCCAGCTGCAGACGGGGATTTTGGGGAGCATTTCTAGAAAAACAGGTCCAAACCCTGCTTAAGATTAAACTGATTTTATCTTGTGAGTCAGATTTAAAGTATAACTACTGCACCCCTGTAATGAAAATACACAGAGTACTTAACTATTTAAACATTTACAAGCATATATGCATATATGTATGTTTGTATCTACTGCACAGAGATGCAACGATCGATTAGTTATCAAATATTAAATTAACTGCCAACTATTGTGATAATCAATCAATCAATTTGAGTAACTTTTTTGGATACTTGTTTGATTTCAGCTTCTCAGATGTGAATATTTTCTGGTTTCTTTAGTCCTCTATGACAGTAACCTGAATATCTTTGGGTTGGGGACACAAACAAGACATTTAGGGTTTGAGAAACAGTGATAAACATTTTTCACCACTTCTGCCATTTTATAGACCAAACAGCTAATCGATTACTCGAGAACACAACCGACATATTAATCAGTGATGAAAATAATTATTAGCTGCAGAATATAGTTTATACATACATTTTTTTTTATTTAGTTGTTTTTAATGATTTTTGTATATCCACACAAACATATATACATAGGCTATATATGTATGTATGTATGAAGGTCAAATACACAATAAAAACCAATAAAAAACATTTGTGGCTTTGCCTGTATGATTTTCTGTGTCTTTTATCTCCCATCATGGTTCACAGGGTTGAAGCTCATCACGGTGTTTTAATTGTGAAAGGCTCCAGCAGGAAGTGGTGGATGTGTGCTGTCATCGAGCCCCCCGGGGTCCGTGAGGAAGACACCGAGCGACGCCGCCTCCCGCTCCTCCTCTCCGGCCTGGAGCTCCGTCGCCGCTCCTCCTCTGGCATTGGCCGCTGCCCCATCACTCACCCGGGCAGCGGGTTAGCAGGTGTTAGCCTCTTCATCCTCCGGTACTCGGTGGCTTTCCGCGGCTCGGCTGAAACCGCTGAACGTCCTTTTTTTTGTCTCTCTCTCTCTCTCCTGTTATTTGAGGTGCATACAAATTCCGCTGCTCGTTTGGCTTTGCGCCCCGAAAGAGTAGGGAGGAGAAGGAAGAAGAAGAAAGAAAAAGCTCTCACAAACACATTTCGGTTCAGAGGGACGAGAGCCGCCTGAAAGAAGAAGAAGAAGAAGAAGAAGAAGGAAAAGGAAAAGAAGAAGCAGCTGCAGCAGCGAGCAGATCTGAGTGAACGGGACCGGTCCGTGAAGGCAACGCGGGGTTTCTCCCACAAACCCAGCTGGCACAGCAAGGTGAGCCCCTGAACGCCTCACTTCCACGCAGCCAGCTTGTCTACACGCTGGGTTGATTTTTTATTATTATTATTATTATTTTGGGGGGTAAACACACGTATGTGGTGTGGTGGCGATGAAGAGGCAGGCATGTTTTCATGGGGGGTGGAGGGGGGGGGTCCTCTGCTGGTGTCGTCGGCTCCCTGCATCTCCCTCTGCCCGGCCGGAGAAGCATTGTTGTGGCTGACCTGCCTCCCCTGTCGTCCCTCCATGGGGGCATCAGCTGGGTAACACAAAGTGTGGAGGGGGGGGCACTTACCACATCTTAATCAGGCAGGGTTTAATTCTAATATTTGTGGATGGGAAAAGAAAGTTACAGTAACACTATAAGGCAAATTTTGATGATGGAGCATCCAGAGCAAGTGTATATTTTATAACCAAACTCTTTGTTGAGTGTTTTCCTCCAGATTTGGTCACATAAAGCGCGCTGCTATCCCTCCAAATGCAGTCCATTTTATCGTTTTGACATTTTCCTCCCAAATGACATTAAACGCAGCTGGAGCTTGACATTTACGCATCCCTCCCTTGTTCATTTCCTACTGTGTTTCCTCCTCTTTCGCCCATCTTCCCTCTCTCTCCTTCTCCAGCCACCTTACCTCCCCTCTCTGTGACCCCCCCCCTCTGCTCCCTCCCTCCCCTTCATCTCCACTTCACTAACCCCCCATCTTCTCCTTTTCTTTATACACTTGACACCCATCTGCCCTTCTGCCCACTTCTCTCCACTTGTTCCTCCCCTTTTTTGTCCTCTCATCCCCTCCAACCCCCCCCATCCCCTCCGCCCCCAACTCTCATTCATCTCTCTTTTCCCCTCCATCGATTTGCCTGGAGGTGTTGCTAAGAAACAACGGCAGTCGGAGTGCTGTGAAGGAGAGAGTAGATGGAGGGGCAGCGTCGGCTGCTCGGTAAGAGAGGCGAAGATTGTTGGAGGAGATTCTCGCCTCGCCTCTCTCTCTCTCTCTCTCTCTTTTCTCTGTTTTTTGACTGGCGCAAATTAACACTGGATAAAATCAGTGGCTTGCTAACATTTGTATTCACAGATGCTCTGAGTTTATTTTCTCACATTTAGTATGTAACTTGAAGGAAAATAACTATCTCGACAGCCCAAGTTGATGTCTACAAATGTCTTGTTTTGTTAGAAATTACTTTAAATGATGCCGCGATGGGAATTATGGTTGCTTTATTCATCGACTAATTGTTTCAGCCCTATTGTTAAATGTTTTTCACTGATCCTGTAGATAAGCGGACTAGAGGGTGGAGGATGCAAATCTCATGCACTGAGTGGAGTAACCCGATGCTTTCTCTTCATGAGGTTTACCTTTAACACAGTGTGTCCTGCGGCGCTGTCACAGCTCCTTGGTGGTCCTGCTCACCAGCTGATTTTATGGATGTTGTTTCTTTGTGTTAGACATGCCAAGACTACACTTGTTTTCAGTGGACCTGCTTTTTATTTGCAGATAAAGTAATGGAGCGTGAGAGGTGACAAGAGGAAAGCAGAGAATATAAAAGAAGTGTGCTGGCTTCAGAGCTTCCTCAATGCTCCTAAAAACTTCAAATCTTAAGCATTAATGGCTAAATAATCAAAATTCAAAGTTTCATCAGTTTATTAGCCACTGTCTCCCTTGTGTTTTCTCTGTAGTCATCCAACATGGATATTTTTTAAAAGAGCACGCCAAGACTTCATCCTTTGAGAAATCCAGGGGCTTAAAAGTAAGCAGGTGGTGAGAAGTGTTATAACCTTCAACCTGGCCTAGTGGTTTAATCATGTAACTGTTGAAAAAAAAAATGGAAACATCAGCAGACTGTCACCTAGGGAAGTAAAATCACATGGAGAACAGGCCTTTGTATCTCATTACTGTGTCGCTGTAGCACAGGGTGGCAGTGAAGCTTCTTGTAGGACCAACATCATCCCTTCCGCCGTGTCTATAAACTGCCTGAGCTAGGTCGCAAGGTCTAAGTCCCATGGGCTAAAAAAAAAAACTGTGTGCATCTTGTACATCTTCTTACATCTTCTTAATATACATCCGTTTTCAAAGGCGTGACTGTGTTTTTTATTCGGATTGTGCACGAGTCGCCACATGCCATGCGCATCCAAATGCACTGAGCACAATGCTCAAATTTCCACTCTGGATTTTTCCTGGCTTTAAAAGAAGCTTAGATGCTGCAACAACAAAGCAGGGCCTGGCTTTGTAATCATGGCCAATATAACACCTAAACCCCTTCTATTCTAATTTTATGCTTGTATAGACACTGTGGGTTGGCGTCAGCTAACATAACCCTGTCCTAGTTGAGGCAGTCATGGTGGCCTTGTAACGTTTTATCAAACCACTTACTGCTCTTTCTCCCTGCTATCTTCCTGATATTCTCAACAGTAAATGGAAAGCCATGATAATCTTCCAAGCCTGCAGTAATTTCTGATGGTATTATCACTTCTGCAGTTAAGATGCAGAATTGTACAAATCAGCAAAAAATATCTGTAGATGGATTTGAAAAACGTGATGTAAGCAACTGACGAGCCAAGTTGACGCGTATATGATTCTTGGTGTTTAATATTTAACGTTCTAAGACTTTCCATAGACACGTGGGCATAAAAAAAAACAAACAGTAAAAAAAAACCAGTATGTGCTGATATGTACTTCAGCGTTGAAGATTCTGTTTGAGCATAAAATTGCAGGAAAAAACAGTCTCATCAATACCAAAAAAGGGAGTTTTTCTTAAATAGTTAGAAGTGACACCAAAAGTCTGTCAGTTGAATGTGTCTGAAATTATTCATCACAAAGTAATACTTAGGATAATACTTAGGATTGCTTTAATTAATGAGAATGAGACATTTTCTCTGTACCTCTTTATATGAAATTAAAACAACATATTTTGAATCACACTGCATGATTTATCTGCAGACCAGACTGTATTTAATGTGGTTAGAACAATCTTAGACAAATAGGACAGCTAGAAAGTAAATTTTTTGCAAATGGACTACTGCTCACATGTAGACAGTTACATCAACAACAGAAACAGAAACGCACACCTGAACTGTTGAAAAACAAATAAAGATAAAACCCTTAAATCTGTAATAGACACAGCCCAGCATGTTCCACAGGACAGACTAATCTCAGAGCCAAGACGTCGCTAATAGGATTCTTACCTTTTTAAACCACACACACCCCAACATGCTACTTATTGTGCTCCTCTTACAATTCTGAGAATACCGAGAACAGATGTGAAATGTAAATCCCTTCTGTCGAATGCCACAAGCCCTCTCAGGGTCTCTGACCAGCCAACCACGGCGGTGCCGGCAGAGTCGGTATGCAGCAAACTAACTATAAATGTGTTAACCACTAAAACAGAAGTGTTTCACCTCTGAGCACAGATACTGCTTGAATCACACATAATTCATTTTTAGCAGTGTTAGTTTGGATTAATCCCAGCTCTGATATGAGTGCAGAGAGATGCCAACTCAAAGTGTTGTTGCAATATGTGTTAAATATTTTAAACAGTTTTTCATATTTGTAACATTACTTTAGTGTGTTGGCTCACTATTGCAGATTGAACGCAAGCAAGACATAATAAAACTATTAGGGAATACAAACTACCCTGCTGCAACAAAAATGTACCATCATTCAGCAGGTGGCTGCTGTTACCTGTAGCTGTCCTCTGGTTGTGTGTCCCCCCGATGACAAGGCATCCTAAAATAATAATAATAATAATAATAATAATAATACTACATGCAGCAAGAAATGTTGGTAAAAAAAAAAAAAAAAGATTTGCTGGAATAAAATTTGGTTCTGTGCTGAAATTTTGTAGTTGGTCATTTCCAAGAGAAAGGAATGAGACAATTTGCGATCAAAGTTAGGAGTCTAAAGAGAAGAAACAGATTTTATACTTCTAAAAGTTCTTCATGAAAGCTTTCCTGGGGCTGTGTGTGTGTGTGTGTGTGTGTGTGTGTGAGAGCAAATTTGGCTGTGACAGCAAATTGAGAGCTTAATGAGCTGAAGAAATCGTGTGATGTGCATCCAGTTTAAACAGTGCCTTGAGGGTAAAAGGCCTTCGGTGAAGTTAAGTTTATGGGCCTTCATGAAAGACTTGTGACACCAAGGATACCAGGCTGACTTCACATCGCGGTGGGTCTAATGTGAAAACGCCTCCAGCTCGTGAAACCACATGCAGTAGCATGGGGGTAACAAAAATGGGATAAGACGTGATGCGGAACACATGGCGGAAACAAAAAAAATGTTTTACTTTGTCTGAACGCATCCAAACGTGAACAGACACAGACACATAATCCTATCATTTTAAAGTACTTAGAGTAACAGTATTTCATTCCCTCGCTCACGCACACGTACACCCATACACGTACACACTTTATCCTATTATTGTAAACTGCTTAACTTTCTCAAACACATTTAACTCCTTTATTCACACTTTTATCTGAATCAATGCTGAAAACCACTTAGTGTAAAACCAAAGAAAGGCAGCCTTGCAGCGTACTGCGCCGTTATTTATATAAATTACTGGAAATCAATTCAGTTTGACTTTTGTTTGTGTTCATCTTCGTTCGTTTGCCACATCATCGATGGTTATCTGGTATTGCTGTTAATCTCTAATTATTTCTCCAATAGGAATCACATACCTACTCAAACCATCAGATTAGATAACACAGGCAGTGTCAGCCCATTTATTTCCACTTCGTTTGACTTGTTACTAATCAATGGCTTCTGTTACCGCTGATAAAAACACACACAATCACGAGGGGTGGCGGGGAGATGTTGTACCACTTTGTGTTCACGCAGCAGAGAGAGGAAGACACCGTTTGAGTCAAATCAGTGTCAGCTTTTTCACCTTGTCAGTGAATGTTGTCGTATTTCAAGCAAACTCGTGTCATACGAATTCTGCTTTAGGTGCCGTCTTCAGCTCGTAAATACCTGCCCAGACAAAGGTGTCTTCTGGAAAGGCTAGTTGGTAAGCTAACTGGTAACATGCTCACCAGCCAGGAACACACTAGTGCGAGTCAATCAGCAAAGCTTCCAGTGCGTCTTTCTGTTTTCTTTGTACTGTACTTTCTTTGGCATTTGTTCTCAGGACTAAATTTCATTCAGTTTTACTGAAGGGGGCCAACCAGCCGAGCCAACCAGCTGACCACGAGGCTAACTTATTAGCTCGGTTGCTAACTACAGTAAATTCAAAGTGTTAATTCAAAAGCCGTATTAGTCCCATCAATGGCTGTCTCAAAACTGTGTGGAGATCACTCCTATGGAGCAGAGTAAAATAAAAGTCGATGGTGCGACATGTTAATAAGCCACGATAGCTTCCTCCATTTTATACTCTGCAGTCGTCTGTCTCCTCAAAGGTCACCACTGTCAAGATGGTTTGTTATCATTCAACAGAACAAATTCACACGTCAGAGTGCCTCAAGATAATCTTCAAGATTATCCTGTTCAAATGAACGTACCGTCATTTGCTGTTGGAGCTGCTGGTCTGCCCGGGTTTATGGCGCTGTAGTTTTTATGTAATTCTCTACTACGTTGTTTTATTGACTGTCTGCTCTCGTCCTCTGTCTTTCCGTCTGTGCTTTTTTTCAAAGCAGACTGGAGGCAACTGAAAGGGTTAGCCTCTGATGTATTCCATGAAGGTGTCAAGGACCAAAAGCACCAGTAAATACTATTAAAATTCAGTCGGTTTACAGCTGCCCCCTCAAGACTAAACAAGGCTGAAATATTCAGCAAAACACAATGTGCTTCCCGCTTGATGAAATCTATGCTCAAATACCAGATTAGGTTTCCGGGCAGTTACATGCTTTGCACTGCAGAAGGTACTTTGTAATTCGAACACAGCCAAATAATATAATTATAGATCACCGTCCTGCTTACACACCCAATTCTGTGGCTGGAGCCGTTCATCATAACATTAGAAATCTGCAGTGACAGGACTCACAAGCCCTTTCCAATCTGTCTAATTAACTCAGCAGCAAAGTCCTCAACTAGGTTAATCTGATACCTAGGGAGCAGAGTTTTAATAGAGCCACACAAACCTAACTGGGTTAGCCTTTTTTTTTCCCTCTCACCTCTTCACTTTTCTCCCCTTTGCTGTGTCGTTTCACTATCTGTATTTCTTGATGACACAGTCCCTGTCACTTTTAGTCCAGAGGGATCTCAGACTGGGTTAACTCACAGGTCATCTTATTGACACAGCTTCAAAAAGGTTACTTTCTCTCTCTCTCTGCCACTCTCCACATGCATTACTCACAACGGGAAATGGCTCAATTGCAGAAGACGCACAAAAGCAACATCCGCTGAATTAATAAGCAGACGCGCAGAATCGAGGTGTCAAACTGATGTTGCCTTCACGGAAAGGAGAGCTTTGGTGACAGACAGCCTGGATATGCGACAGAAGGGTTCGGTAACAGATGCACTTTCTACCAATCAAAAAACAGAGAGGAAAGTAGAGACATAAAACATGGATATGCTGATGAACAAACAGGATTTTGGGCAAAAATCTGGACTAAAGAATCCAAAAAGTAAAGTGTTTGAAAACTATGTAATTTTCCTCTTTTTATCTATTTCTACAGTATCTGAATTTTCCCTGTGGTTTTTGTCTTTTCACAGTCTTTGTGAGAATAAATGCTACAAATCAGGTAGCTGAAGAGGCAAAATGTTTGCTTAAAATGTGATTATGAATATGAAATACAGATACAGCTCTTGGCATGCATGCTTTTCCCAACATATATAGGACAATATTAAGTATTACAGCGTTACATCAAAGTAGTAATAGTTTAGGTTTTAGTTTTTAATTAACTATGGTTGTAGTTCATGCTGGCAATTTTTATTATCACAATACACTTTATTTGTATTGCGCTTACGAGAAATGCAGCTCATAATCCTTATCTGTATCTGGTTATTGCACAGCTAAACATTCAATGTCCAATGTTCAGTATCATGGAATTAATCATAAATTAATAATTAAACAAAATTGAGCATTTAGCCTTACCTGTACTTTAGTTTTAAGTGTTGTATATAACTGTATGCCATTGCTCTCACGTGTGTGCTATGTGCTTGTTTTTTTTTTTTTTACATTTTTATTTTTGATATATCTTTTGACATTTTGTAAACATGGACCTGCACCATAACCCAGAAGGAAGGAGGAAGGAAAGGGAAAATTACCTTTAGTCATATTTGATAAAACTGTCACTGTCAGGCCATTTGACAAGAATCCACCAAGCCTGAATCACAACAACCAGTCAGAACTGAGCATCTGACAGAGTTCAGTCACTTCCAAACGACCAAGCAACAAGAAAACAACAGTTTACACAAAAGTTAAGTAAAGAGATGAAGAAAAGCGATGTGGAGCTTGGCTGGGATGTTTGTCGTGTGGTGGAGTCTGCTGAGAAACTCTTCTGCTGTGGGAGTTTTTTCCAAAACGTTCACTTGTTCACGTGAAGTTTGAGGCATGTCTCTGTAATTGAGAGATTTGTTGATGTCCTGTAGATGTGGGTCATGTTCTGAGGAGTATATTTTCATGTAAAAATGTGGGACAGATTATGTGTGTATCCTTACTGCACTGGAGAGACTTACCAGCTGAGTGCTTGATAACTGGGATCATGTTTTTTTCCCCTTATTTTGTTTCAATTCATTTCCCTGTTTTAGTGCTGTGTACACATTTCTATCATATCTAAGCCTTCCAAAAAGGGTTCTCTTGTTAACAAATTCACTTTAAGTCTATATGATCTAAATTCAGTAAAAGCTTTCTCAGTGTGTTTTTTTGTTTCTTTTTACAGGATGAATATGTCTCATTGTCTCTCTCTCTCCCTCCAGCCACACTTCCCCAACCAAAACATTTGCCATTCTCTACCTGTCCATTTGATTCCCTCTGACTTTTCATCCTGACTCCAGCCACTCCGTATTGTCCTGCAGTAACCTCTTTCCCTCCGGTCGCAGACAACTCATCTCACCTGACCTACCCCACCCCACCCATCGGCTCACCTGTTTTCACTTTCCTCGTTGGCCCTGCAGATACTTAACCAGCCAGTCAGTTCCTGTTAGTTTGGTGTTTTTTGTTTGCAAGCCCACTGACCTGAACCTACTCGGACTTTGCCTGTTTGCCTTTCTGGACCTTCCTGTAAGCCTGTATTTATTTTAGCAATAAACCACTCAACTAATCCTGTCCGCCTGCTTTATTAGCAGTTATGTAGTTCCCCTGTCGCCTCACACTCACCTGCCGTGACCCCATATAACAGTGTTTTCCTGAAAGGAGGACTGCTATGTTTCTATATAATATATAAATAATTACAGAACATATATACACTGAAAGGCTTTCACAGAAAAAAAATTAAATTATAATTGGTCTCAGAAATATGGTTTAAGACAATGAAAGTAGACCTATACAGTCTAGTGCAATCCAGTACAATACGTCTGTCATATATTGCATTATGTGACATTATTATGATATAATAAATGATGGTTGTGTTGTACTGGACTGTTACATTTGAAACTATTTTTATTAAAATTTGTCTCAAAACATTGGGCAGTAATTTGACAGTTCAACGCCACAGCAAACTGCAACCTCAATAACTAATTTTCAGTTAAATTAACCCCTCTTCAGGGTCATTCAATACTATTATTATAATCTGTGTAAAGGTACAACTCACAGCTCACCTGTTGTTTTGGGTGGCATTAGATTTCACAAAGTTCCTGATAAAGTGGCCATATTTAGTACATATTTAGTGTTTTTCTATACAGATGTCATGGGTGTTAGTTATTTAAGGAAAGGGTTGACTTTTCAGTGCTGCCACAAATTCATAATGGCATTTGTCTACTCATGTGTCATGTTTTTTTTCTTCCTGTCTGATCATATCGGTGTGGTAGTTGTATCTGCCGGTGTGACATCGTGGGAAGAGGAAAATGCCAATTGTCAGTGTGATTAGGACTGTCTGCAGGTGGTAGTTTGAGTCACTGGTGGTGACAGTCTCAGATTCCCCAAAGTAGCCCATGAGCAAGAGGAGCTACTAGTTGTGTACCAACCTGCTGCAAAGATTCTCGCTGTTTCATGTGATGTGATGCAACATCGGGCAGGTGCTTGCAATTTGTGATTGTGGGCGTATAGGAAAGCTTTGGGAGAGAAACTGTGATGGGGACCACTCTGTCTGACCAGTGTGAGAGGCTGCGCCAGAGGTGAAATATGTGTTACTTGGCAAAGTTGAAAATTTGAAAATGTAACTTTATTATTGCTTGTGTATGCTTTTAAAAATCTGAATATCTCACTAAGTAAAAGTAATCCTCCATCAGTGGGGAGAGGGCGTAATTGCAGCAAAGCGAGAGTGGTGTGTGTGTGCAGATATGAATGAATGAATCAGTCCATTATAGCATCCCTTTTGTTCCAGGTGGGTGGCAGGAAAGTAGACACAGCCATCCATCACATCAGCTTACCGCTCATCTGAGGGCTGTTCTCTCGGGATTATTGTAACTTCTTTAAATGCCCTCCCCCCTCACCTGGGAGCACGTAGACAGACAGCCATCACGACTCTTCCGCTTCACTGACGATCAGATGTAAAGCTGTAAAAGCGTCCCAGAGCTGCTAGCAACCAGTCCACATTAGCGTTACCGGTCGCAGTCGTCAGCAGCACCATCGAGTCTTATGACCTCATCACTTATGAGCATATTTTCGCTGGAAATGCTCACATCACTGACTTCCATGCCTTCCTCTACAGTGCTCCTCAGTTCATCCGACTCGTAAAGCATAAGCTGCCGGCTCTGTTCCTCAAGTTTAGAGAAAGTGAGTTTCTTTCCCTTTCCGCCCGTCTCTCGGTTGTATGACAACGTAGACAGGAGCCGCTCCCAGGGCTGCTGTCAGTCAAGTGTTTGCTTCATCTCATCTGTCTCCGAGAGACCTTCTCATGTCTTTGTCTCCTCACGCCATCTCATCTCTCTGCGGAGCAAGAAAGAGCACCCAAGGGAGAGTGTGAGGAAGAGCAAAGGGGTCCCTACTGCTCTCTTTTCAAAAAAACGTGTAGGGCTGAGGCCTAGTTAATCGACTTCCCCCTGAAATCAGAGAGACTTGCCTCGCTGTGAACCAGCACCTAACTCGAATAAAAGATGTGCTCATTAGCTGACTGTAGCATTTTCAACCATGTTTTATGTGAATGGAGACAATTTGGATTTAATAATTATACTCCCTCTACTTTACAAAATTGGATGTGAACCTTGTAACCAGTGACAACCACCCTCCTGTCATTCTGTGTTTTTCACTTCTGAATTCTCACGACTTTACTTCAACCAGGTTCTTTTTTAAATTGTATCAGAAGCAGACTCAGAAAAAAAATTAAGATCTAAGGATTACATGTCATGGGAACACTGGCAAGTCTCAATTTTTTTAAAGATCTGAAAACGTGAATGAAACATACACATACAGTATCTGAAATTCAGCTTTGTGCTGTTCACAAAAAACTCAATTATACAGTAATGACCAGTGGTGAATGCAAAGTATCTGATTTTATTATAGCAATTAGGGTGTGTGACTTTTATATATTAAACCCCCATTGTGCACTAAATGTGAGTTCCTTTCTTTAAACCCTTGCTCATCTTAACACAGTTGTTGATAGAAACGTTATGCCTGTTGGGGCACAATGCTGTTTTTTTTTTTTTTTTTTTTGATTAAGCTATTACAGAATAATTTCAGACATGCCTCATTGTAGATTATAGCAACTGGCCTGAAATGAAGAAGTTGCTTTGTAAAGTCTCTTCCGCTGAGACTGGTCTTAAAAAAACTCTCCATTGCTCAGCCTGCGCATTCACACTACAAAATGTTGATTACACTCCCTAAACTTGTGTTGAAATATCCTCTCTCACTAGCTGACACTGCTCTTGGCTCTCACAGCTCATTCTTAGTGATTACAGCTGTTCATTTAAAGCTCCTCTCCTCTCGTAACTATTTACTTCTTTTTGAACTGATACAGCAGTTTTCTGTTTTATGTTGTGGCCGACTAACAGGAAAGCTGATAATTTATAGACAATTCACAGAAATTCATACCTGACTTGAAGATCTGTTAGAAATAAATGAAAGTGAGAGACACTATTTTATGGTTGTTTGGACAAGATGTGCCATGTTTTTGTGTGTCATCTCCTTAATGGACACTTTTATGCACACAGTTTGACATATGTGGGTGATGTGTTTGCATTGTGATAAATGTGACACAAACAACAGCTGTGCGGCTGACTCAAGTTTATCTTGTCGGTGTAGCAGAGTGACAAGAATTACTGAGGCCTCCCAGCATCGTGACAAACAAAAATATTTGATCACATACTTATACTGAATGGAGGTGTGTTATAACTCTGCACCAGGGTGGGTGGACACAGCTGTCAGTGCCCAGACATTTAAAGAGGCCATTTCACCACTGATGCCCTTGATGATGTTTCCAGCCTGGGCATGGAAACTAGCAGACCAGCTTTGTTACAAAATGATGACATGGACTTTTAAAGACCTGTGAATATACCAAACAGGGGTCTAACAAAAATGATCTATCAAGTTGGGCTATGGGAACTGAAGAAAAAAGCTTTTTTGGAGCTTGGCTCATAGAACGGATTAAATATGTGGGCCATCAACTTTATGGAAATGGAATTACAAATTGGTGGATGCCCCTTTTAATAGGGAAGCAATAGTCAAGTTTTTATTTTTTTTCATGGGCATCACCCTACTGTTGAATGTAGTGCAGCTCCTGTGTATTTTTGCAGTCATTGTACATATAACCCACATTCTCTGTGGTTGTGTTTTATTAAATGTCTGATATTTTACCATCTATGCACATGGCAGATAAGGGATGGACACACCTGTTCACACCTGAATTAACACACGTGTTGGGTGAACTTATCATAACTGGACCGGTCTAAGTATGTCAGCACACTCTCTCTGGAAATATGCACATTTGCAAAGAAGAAGAAATCAAAACGGTACAGACTGGGACTATTCCTTGGTGTTTTCCAGGAAAACCAAATTGCCCAAGATGTTCAGCCCACTCAAATATATCTCTGTGGGCTTTTTGAAATGTTCAGACGTCCACTTACCGGGAGGACATCAGTTGAGTAGGTGGTGCTTCATTGGGGCCCAGGACACACTTCTAAAATAATGTGGCCGCATGCGTCCCAGACCACCTCCAAATGTGGTCTGAGTGATCAGATCCGTGATTCTCCACGTGCTGTCCACGTGTGATCGGATCACCCGAGACTCATGTTAATGCAGGTCTGAACGGTGTTTTAGTAATATTGTTTGTAGCACCCGGACGGAGAGTCTGTTATCACTATCAGGACAGAATGTCACATAGCACCCAGAGAGTCCAGGGTTTTGTTGAGGCAGGCTTACCCACAGAGTTTGCATCAGGGCTGAATTCCAAAGCCGTGTCATCCCTGCCTGCCTGCGTTTGGATGGATAGTCTCTGCAGCAGTAGCAGCTGGCACTGGGCCTCAGGACGAAGGACTCTCCTCCTCGTCTTCCCTTTTGTATTCCTCTCGCCTCTCTCAGGACTGAAGACTAATGGAAAGAAAAGGAAGGGAGGGGGTGAAGGAAAAGCCCACAGACACTAGCAGGGCTTGCAGGGAGACGAGAGGGAAGAGAGACAAGTGCTTGGTTCATTTCTGTGGGTCTAAAATTTAAGGAGCTCCATATAAGACATGTCGTTTGTGTAGTTTGGCAGCCTTGTTTTTTGCACCACATATGAACAAGTAAACTAGCAAGGCTACATCTATTTCCTAGCTTGACTAGCAAGCAAGGAGTTATTTATACGGTAGTCAGAAGGTAATCAGTGAAAAAGCACAAAACACTGTAACACAACTGCACTTGGAAAATTAGCCAAACTCTTTACGACAAAGAGGAAGATCAAGTAAAGCCTGTTAATTTGCTGTGTTTCTTTTGTTTTTGACCTCTGTACACATTGTGATCCATGCAGCATGATCAAATGTGAAAAGGATGATAATGAGGACAAATTAATGAGTCTAACATCAGCAAGCCAGCATTTCTTTAAAATATGGCATTATATTCATTATGAATATGCAATTAAAACTTTCATTTAACAAGATTTTTCCCACTTTCTTTAATGTGTGAGCACGTTGACCTCCAGCAGCTCTGGTCACCATGTCTGGCTAGAGAAAGTATGAGATAATGAAGAGAAACTCGCACAGTGTTGGCACTAAAAAGAGAGAGAGTCTTCCCGGTCAACTGGTCTCTGTATTATCGGTTATTTCTTGTTCAGCCTGCCCTGGTGGAGGCTTGTTTAGGTGACTCCAAAGTCTCTTTTGCATTTTTCAGTATTCAGATGGTACACAAACAGGTGTGAGTGCCGTTTACATTTTTTTTTCTCTTGTTAACAGCAATTTCAGTTGGACATCAGGGATGTGAAGCACTAAATGTCCCAATAGCTTAACAGTCACATAATATCACCAACCAGGATTTCACACTGACAGTAAAATAGAGCCTCTGCCAGTGAAGAAGAACTTGTCCTTGACGGTTTGAGAGGCGTGAACAGGTCAGCTTAAGAGGAATAGCAATGATCAGTCTCGTTGTAAGATTCATATAGGTCACGCAGCACTCGCCTAAATGCAAATTACGGAGAAAATTACAGCGTGGAGCAAAGATTAAAGAGGGAGAGGGGAGGGAGAGCGCGAGGAAGAACCTGCACGCGACAACAGGGGTTTGAATGTTAAGAGACTCGGGGAAGAAGCGAGAGAGAGAGAGAGGAGGTGGAGGTACAGAGATCCAGCGATCGAGACACAAACGTACGGCGAGATACCACAATGTGTTTGACAGCGTGCAAGAGAGAGCGCGTGCATGAATGGCTGAATGGCGTGAATGTGTAGAAACAAATAATTGAGATCACGCAGAAACATGACAGACGTGAAAGTGACGGGGAAAGAAACAGGAGGTGCGAGCATGAATCCATCTTCAAGCTGTGGGTAGGGGGAAGTTTGGAAAGGGAAAAAAAAAGGAAAAAAAGACTGAGGAGGGCCTTTTTGAGTCATACTGTTAATTTATGTTCTCTATGGCAGCAAACTGTACGAAAATAACCCATCTTAAACTCCTGCGGTGTGTGACTGAATAGAATTTCCATAAAATGCGGCTGAAAATCCCATGTTTTGCAGGATTTTATACAAAAAGCCATTCCGCATGGGGCGTCTGCTGAAAGAAAGACAATAGAAAGAGAGAGGCTAAGGAGAGACATAAATAGGTAGAGGAGGAAGAGGTAGGGAAAAATGATAAAAGGTGGATGAAGAAAAAGAAGAGGGAGGAAAAATTGAGCAGCGAGATGAAAGCGGGAGAAAGGGCTGATTGTTTTTGGTGGTAGGCCGCTTCACCGCCACCTTTATTCAGTTGTCGGGGAAGAAATATTGTAAGTGCTCTTTAAGTGCACCCATTTTTTCCAGTGATTGGACAAATGCGATGCTATCTAATTCAGATACAGGGTATAACGAAAGTCATAAATCCAAAAAAAAAAAAAAAAAATAGTAAGCCAAGTGAACAACTGGAGAGAGAAAGCCAGGTCCTTTTTACTTTAAAATAATGACTCGGCGGTCAAGTGTATATCTGCGCTATCAGATTTAAGACAGCAAGGAAGCGAGACAGAAGGAGGGATGGAGAGAAATGGATCAAAGGAGAAATACTAAGGGGAGGAGCAGGAAGAGAGGCAGCCAGACAACTTACAGCGAACATAGACTGAAACCTTTAGGCTAGACTGGAGGACGATTATTGATCATCGTTGACGAGAGAGGGCAGAGCGTGGAATAAGAAGGGAAGGGGAGCTTGCGTGGGCGGGACAGTGGAGTAGATGGAGATGGAGAAAGTTTTTTTTTTTTTTACAGTTAAAGGAAGAAGACATCTAATTTGTGCATCTATTTTATTAGGTCCCCATGTTTTTAGTTTACCCAGTGTGTTTTAAGGACTTGCATCAGTATTGTTTCAGGAATTAATTAAAATGTGTCAGTGTTATCCCATGATAAGTAATTAACAAGTAAGAGGATTTCCATTCATTTGGCCGCAGCTGAACTCTCTGCCACATTTCACTGCCTCTCTTCATTTTGTTTCATTACCGGCCCTGCCTCACACTCTGGGGCATTCAGGGGTTGGGGTTGCTTTACAATGAGAGCGCACAGGCTGGCATTACCCAGTTAACTGTGAGTAAGTAGAGTTTGCACAGCAGAATGCGCCTGTCAGAAAATGGGCATCAACCTTTTGATGTGTATTGACGCTGTTCACGTACGTGCTGCAAGACACAGCGATAATGTGCCCCTGGCTGCGCATTTCAGGCATTCAGATCTTACAGTTTCAGTAAAATAAGACAGAATCCAGGGACATTTTGGAGATTTAGTTTTTTTTTTATGTGATTTGTTCTTTTTGGTAGTTTTTTTTTTTTTTCTTTTTCACTGGTACAACTTTTGATTGGACCATATATCGACAATCAAAGGGATGATCGGTTCACCGTATGAAGGCGATCAAAATAATCTCTAGAATCTTTTCTGGAGCGCCATGTCTTCTGACTGAGCCCCGTTAATCAACACCAGCCACGAGTGAATTTTAAATCCTTAATTGCAGACCAGTGCGCCCACCCTAGTCCACGAATTTGACATCCGGCCTCTCCCTCTTCCTTATTCCTGCTCACCAAAACTTTTCACTGCGGTCCATCAGAGTAGTTAATGTTAAGGATATGATTTGGATTGATTGTAAAGATACGATAATTTCATGAAGCTGTGATATTGCCGCATCGAGCACAGACACAGAGACTTTGTTTATCCCCCGTGTATTTCCATATGATGTTGGCATGCACCTGAAATAGTTAAACAGAGGGAGAGATTTTGAAAGCAGAGTGTGTAGAGCTTTCAAACATTAGCCACTCTGTTTTCTTTCCTGTGAAAAGATGCTCCATTAGCTCTCTTGGTTTTTGGCCCTCATCCATTATTATTTTAATAATAATGCGACACAACTGCATAATGTAACCTGAGTAATGGAATCTGATGAACTGCAAAATAAAGAAAACACCATTAGTGGCTGGTTTGGTCCTCATTATGTTCATTTGTTGTTTGTTACCTTTTGAGGCAAACATTTACAACACCCAAACAGCAAAGCATGAGCGCTTTACTGTTCTTTAATCAGCATAAAATGAATTATGTATAAATAAAAGTTGTAAAAGGCATGCAGGTGTTGTGTGACGCCATGTACGTAGAGTTAGGGTTAACCCACGAGAACACTACTAAGTAAATGAATTTATAAATAGATTTGTCTCATGGGACATTCACACTCACGGGTCAGGTTTCAAATGAACCAGGGTGCATTCGGCAGTCTGTCTCATCATCTGTGGTGTGAGAGAATCAGCCAGTGAAATTCCAGTGGTGCAGTGTGTGTGTGTGTGTGTGTGTGTGTGTGTGTGGCAATGTAAAATTAGAGTGAGATCAGGCCGGAAGCCTAATGTCAGTCATGTTTTTTTTTTTTGAGTGAACATCTGCACCTGCACACAAAGTGCTTCCCATTGTGCTATCCTGTGATTGTGCTTAAGGGTACACTTACATAATGACACGGGGGATCGCACTGTATTCTGTATTCTTTTTTCTTTCTTTCTTTTTCTTTTTTTGTATTCAGCCTGTAAGCCAACAAAGTTAGAAAGTTAGGTGTTTGTTGGCTGCAACTTTCACATTGCACCACACACTGACACTTTGCAGTCCAAGTCCAGCAAGACAAAAAAAAACACCCTGTTTTTTCAGTGCACCACTTTTAACTCTGTTTCACCGTGATCAGATTTTGCCCTTCTCATAAACAAGTACAAGGTCAGGTGTATAATAAAAGATCAGCAGAGGTGATAGAGCCACTGATATCATCAGAAAGTTGAGGTATGTAACATTAAAGCTGCTCAGCACAATTCATGGTTTGGTTTGATTCAGGAACTGGTCTCTTGCCAGTAGAAAAACCACGTTTATGACCTCTCTGGCACCTCCTAGCAGCGCGGCAGGGAAGTTACTGTTCATCACGCTCAGTCTCCCCAATAGGTAGATCACACATTTATTCGCACTCGCTCTTCTTTCCCCACCTGTCTCACTCTGGCAAAATTACAGATGAAGCAAGCTTATATGACACACTCACACACTATTAGAGACGCACAAACACTCATTTGAATTCCTCCAGCAGAAAGATGTCTGATGTGTTTAATTGGCCACCGGGGAGCGATTGGACAGATCTGTCTCTCTCTCTTTCTATCTTTTCTGCCTCTCTTCGTCTGTCAGAGCTCCCCCACCCCTACATCTGTCATTCACTCTGCCCCCCCATCTGACTGCTGATTAAAACCCAAACTTGCTGAAAACAAAGATTTTTAATTCTTAACTCACCACTGACAATAAACATACAGCCAAACTGAATACGGTGGATACAGCACATTGTTGGCAACTCCAGTTCATTTCCTGAGGAAAATTCTCTTCGACTCCCCCATTTAAACATGTCACTTGTAATATTATCGGAACAATTGGAATCATTTATCTGCAAAACAATTTTCGCTATCCCCGACCTGACATCCACCGACACATGACCAGATCAGACTGCTGTCGTTTCCACCTTTGCTTCATGTTGATGAGGTGAATTGAATTTGATGCATCTTTTGATAGAGGTCAGTGTTGGTCTCAGGAATTTTAAAGGCATCCACAGCTTTGCCTGGCGATGCCTAGGCGCTGCACCTACAAACCAACCTGCCACTTGCCCGGCTGTGGGGGTGACATGCCCTGTTTTTGATGCTAAGGATGGTTCCAGAAACCTTATGGGTAATGGAAAGCAAATAATACCTCTCAGCAAGTAATTAATTAATGTCAGCGGTTCAAAGGGAAGCACTGTTTTAGCTGTTGACTTGAATCTCAGAGAACATGATTTTACCTAATGAACCACAGTGCATACGTCCCTTTGACCCTTGTTAGAAAATGTCACAGATGGGGCTGTTATTATTTTGTCCTCACCGTTTAAACTTTCCTCTGCTGGGAACATGATGCTCTTCTGAACCTCTTGCATACTTCCTCAATATGCAAATTCCCATCTGGCGCGATTATCTCGATGAGGCTCTTTGTCAGTGCCTGAGACCTCTGGGGAAACGATCATCGGTGTTTTTCATATCCAGTGCAAAAAAGAGTTTCCAACTACTTTCAACAGCTTTCAAAAAAGTTTTAACAAAAACTAAAAGTCTTCAGTAAGGTAAGGTTTATTGCATTTTTATACTAATTTAACATAAGACATTCACAAAGGTCTCATTATTGGCTAAGAATTGGGCATACAGTCTTGAAGAAGTACAGTGTTCATGTTTCCAGGTCAAGAGACTTTATTCTGAGGTGATCTTCTAATTATAGCCATGCTGACGGTACCCAAGCAAGAAATTGCACCCAGATATTGCAGAGCTCCAAATTATTCAAACTGCTGCTGCCAGGATCTTGGCAAAGACAAAAATGAGAAACCACACACCGTCCTATTTGAGTTCTGCTATCTTCTTGTGTCAGCTAGAAGAAACTTTATTAACATCTTAAAATAACTAACGATTAACTCATGTTTTAAGAGCCGGTTCAGTTTTTCTAATTTTCTAAGTTTTTATAATTATTTTATGAACTTTTTCCACTGTTAAAAATGTATTTATTAGTTCTTTTAGTTCATCTTACCCTTTTTTAAAAATAAGAATCAATTGACTGTTTGAGTCAGTTTCAAAGAAAAATGAGTTGTTCCATCGTTTCTAATGTTTTTCTTTGTTTTATAAAATTGTGAACTCAACACCTTTGTGTTTTGGCATGACAAAATATGACATCTTAGGAGATCACTGTGGACTGTGGAAATTGTGGTTGGCATTTTTTACAGTTTTCTGGTGTTTTATTGACAATGGAGAGAAAAAAACACATAAATCATATATTTAGCAGATTATTGCAATTAATAATAAAGATAAGCAATACTAGCAGCCCTATAAACAGATAGTTGACATTTCAGATTAATTGGTCAATTCATTGCGTTCAGATTACATAATAAATAATCACACCTCGACACTACTTTAGATATTTATGTGATGTTGAGCTGCTCCACACAGTCTGCCTCTTGTCAGAAAGCTGTCAAGTTTCATCTTTTTTCATCTTTGAGAGTAGGGAATAGTTACAATCCACAGCGCAACCAAGTGAGATAACTGCATTTGTTAGATAAGAATTTCTTAACCTTTTTCTGTCATGTCCCCCTTTTGAAGCCTCTAAAAAAATGAAAGCCCTGAACCAGAAAAATAAGAGAAATAATCTTCAAGTTAACCTGCTTTAAACTGCCTAGGTATTTGGACCCAAAGTAAAAATCTCTCCCACCATATAAAAGTAAACAGGAGACAAAGATGGACTTATAGATATATTTGGTTGTGACTGATGTGTTAGCTAAATGAGCATTGCCACTATTTTCTTTTCTTCCCTGTTTGAAATCCGTCCATCTTGTACAGGTTCTTCTGCCTGAACTCTGTAAACCTTTAGCACCTGAATAGTGATTACCTTTCAGACATCCGAGAACACAGAACACCTGTTTGGATTCTCTAAACTCTCCAAAATCATGAAAATCATCAAATGAAGTTGCAGCTACGGTCAAATACAATAACTAAGTTTCTCCTTTATTCTAAAACATGGCTCATTGTGTCCCAAGTATCACCCTGAGTGTTCAGGGGACTTTTAACGATAGCTTTTTGGGACGTTGATCAGACTGTTCCCATGCAGCAGGTGTCAGTCTCTGGAAAATGACAGAGTAGAGTTCAGATGCGTCACTTCATCAGAGTAATGTAAATACACCGAAGACTGTCACCATGCTGGCTTTGAAACATTATCGTTAAATCAGAACAAATTATTGAAAATATTTCATCCACAAAACTCGGCATCGAATAGGAAGAGCATGAAATGGGAAATTGTATAATGAAGCTGTTTTTGCCAATTAAATTTGAAGGACTAGATTTTTCCAGTAATTTTGTATAATCAGAGTGGCTGTATGACACAATTAACTGAAGGCAGCAATGAAAGAATAATCTCTTTCCATAGGATGCAGATAGTGGGTTTCCATGGCTACAACCCAGTTGCAGAGCGAGGCTTTCTGCTTGCAGTTTATATAAATGGAGACACTTGAATTTGGTGATAAATAACGCATTATCTTCCTTTTAAATTGGCTGCTCTTTGACTGTGCCTGGGATTATTTTCTCATCCTGCGATATTTCATTTCATGTTTTCATTTTCTCTCTTCACGCTCGTGGCTGGCCTGTGACTTTCTCTCGTTGCTTCCAGATGGCGAGCACCGACCGTGTCAAGGTTGTTCGTCTCTGATGCGGAGAAGCGGAGACATGAGATCCAGGTTGCTGCTGAAAAGGCTTCTTTTAAGTGATGTTCTTTAAGGTGAATCCAGAAAGGTCTGTTGAGTGCTCAGCAGGAGAGGAGTTGTTAGCAGACAGTTACAAGAAAGGAGTCAACAGCACAGATACGTCGTTTGAATAAAGCCTGTGATGTTATAGTCCCCTCGCTAACTGACAGGAAGTAGTTAACAAGGTTGTTGCTTTTGACAGCTTTTTTTCTTCTTCAGACTGCCTCTTTATTGAATTAAAGGTCCTGTGTGCATCATTCAGAAAATGTTTGTTGTCAGTGACACCTGTGGCCTTAAAGTCAACTGCAGTCAGCATCCTGTTGCTCGCACTTGTCTTTTCTCACACTATGTGGGCGCAAAACAGCTACACGATGCACACGACACTGAACATCACTGGTAAACAGTAGTAGTAGTAGCAAGATGACAGATTTTATTGATTATCTGTGAACTTTTGTTCTGTTATTTCATATTGTTTTTACCAAAAAACAAGCATGGATAACTAGTAATGATTCAGTGTTGCCTTCTCTATCTTCTTTCTCTCCAGCCTGTGTACAGTATAACACGCTCACTGAGGTAATCACAGTTTGGATTTCAGGTCAAGGAAAACCTGCTATTTTTGGGACTCAGATTTTTGGGTTCTTGACTGATTTTGGTTCTTGACTTACTTTTGGTTGAAATGCTGTTGAAAATTAGGTGCGCAAACGGGAACGTCACCGGCTCCATGTTGGTGGAGAAGGGGTAAGGGTGTTACAGGCAACCCAGATAGTCAGGGAAAGTCTCTCTCTCTTTTCTTTTTAAGGTATATTACATGATTAATACATTTACAATGGAACAAGGGTCAGTGAGGAGTAAACATCACAGTATGTCACAGATAGAAAGAACAGAAGGAAGTTTTGGGAGCTGCTGTGACTTCAGCTGCCCTGTTCTCAGCTGGTTAGCGTGTTGGTGGTTAGATTGCCAGCTACAGGAGTTCACTACCTTGAAATGGGAGCAGTCCCTTCGTCCCTGTGTGACCACATTTTTATGCTGCAAAGACACAAAGAAGAATTTTGCTGTGCCTTTACAGAAAACAAATTACATTAAAGGACACACACTTTTATTTTAATTTGTTTTGTTTTTTTTAATCTTTTATTGTGTTTGATTTTTAGCACAGCTGCATTTGTTCTTATCATTCAGGCTTAGTTTGTAGAAGCTGCAGGGCCTCTGTGCATACTGTAATCTGAAGAGAGATTAGAAGGGGGGTGTTACATGACAAAAGCGTGGGACAGCAGCAGCATGTTATCATCCTTACGCTGCCACAGATTTTAGCTCTAGCTACAGTACTGATGAACAGGGAGAGAGGACAAGTAAAGTTCAAACAGACTAAATATGTGGATAAATATGGGAAGTGAAAAGAGGCAGTGGCAGAGTGAGACTGTAGACTTTGCATAAGTGCAGAGGAAGAGGAGAGCATTGCATAACAAAGTATAGATCAAGTTATTCTAAGACTGTCCATTGAAACCTACATCTATGATTTATGTTGCTGCCCAGAATACAAAAAGGAATGTGAGGAAAAGGGGGAGCAAAAAGCATACTGGGCACCTGTAACAACCAAAATGGCTGCATTTTATTGTTCCTGACTTTCCCCATCTGCAGCATGATTGAAATGGAAAAACAGAGACAGGGGTGATGGAGGGGAACGGTGGAAAAAAGTGACAAATGAGACAGCAAGGTTAAGAGGGAAAAAAAATGGATGAAAGTAAGGGGAGAGAGCAAAGTGGTGGAAAATTATTAGAACCTGTTTGAACCTTTTAAAAAAAAAATCAATGAGATCAACTGCTGTTAACGCTTCGACTGTGAAGATGGATGCCAGAGAGGGAACGAGACGGAAGATACGGAGACGGTGTTTGTGCTGGGCGACGTGTCACACCGGGCACTGTGCACCTGTGATGTCATCATCAATCTTTCATTGTCATAAAGGCGCTGTAGTTATTGTCATCATTAGAGGGGAGGGGGATGAATGAGGGTGTTGGGGAGTAATCTGAAACTAATTGTAACTCCGGCAGGAAAAAGTGGGTGTTGAGAGAGTAGATTATTAGAGGGTCATAGGGAATAAGCAATTGAAAATGGCTGGCACATGATAACAGCTGCTTATAACAGATGTTGCTTCCACATAATTTTGCTGACGCTTTATTTTAAAGTGTGATAATGAGATAAGAAGAAATGGGAGGAAATAAGAGTGTGTCGACTGGGAGCAAGATTTGACTCATCCTGGCAGGTTAATGGCAGCCTGGCAGCAACGTGCTTAGTGACAGCAACAATTAAGGCGAGTAATTAAAGTAATGAAGTATGGTGATTAGACCTGGAAGGTGAGTCACACAGATACTTTAGTATATATTCACGCAGATGTACACGCTGGCTAAAGCAGTTAATTGTTTTGTTGTTCACAGAGCATCGCCAGTGTTTTGCAGCTATTCAGGTGATATGAATAGTTACTACAGCTAAGACGAATCTATACATCAGTTCCTTTTCTTTATGTGTGAATTATACCCATTCAGGGTGATGGAGGAGTAGAGTGTATCCCAGAATGCAACAACAGCTGGCATGACTTTGAATGGTCGAAGTGCATGAAAAGTATAGAGAACAATTTTTTGCCTAAAGTCTGTTTGTCTGCTGTACAGTTGAACCAGTACTTTGAATTTTATGGGTTTACAGCCTCACGTACCACATTTAATTTTGGATATCCAGGGGAGAGAGTTCAAAGAAGGAATAAGGATGAGTGGATTAGGTTTATTCCTACATAAGATTTAAGTCTTTAAAATGGCTCATATGTGTGTCTGTGTGTGTATGTGTCAACACGGCTACATGGTTTGTTGTTCATTGGGATTGCCTTTAGCTGTTGCCTTGGTAACAACTACTCTTCCTGGAGTCCATATTAAAATGAAATATGTTAAAATGAAATATTTACCCTGTGTCCAGAGTGTTTGCACTCATACTTTATACAGTAAATAATAAGGTTACCACAAACCATACATGTACAAAACATTGAAACAATTGAAATAACATACGTCTCTACATACATCATGACTTACATTTCTTTCCAACAGCTTGGCACTGGAGTTTTTTGCGTTAACTTTATAAGCAGTGAAGTGAATCAAGCATTTGTTAGAGACAATTTTTAGTGACATTTTATAACAGTGCAGTTGAGTATTTATGGCAGCAGGATGGTATTTGTGTGGACTACAGTGCCTGTGTTCATCAGTGCGACTGTGTGGCTCATTGACTGTGTTTTTAGTAGTTTTAGTCCACAGCAGTGGCTCTGGGGATGGCAGCAGACAGTCTGTCGGTCGGCCTGTCCCACACTAAAGTGAGTTGTAACAACTTTGATGATTCATCTGGTGCTAATATATAGCGTTTTTTTTTTGTTGTTTGTTCACTTTTCCGGTTTATAACCAAATACTCATAAAACTAATGACATTGAGCCCCAGCTGTGCTTTTGATGCTAATTCGCAAATATTAGCTGATGTACCTGTTTAGCCTAAGTACAGCCTCACAGAGCACCTAGTGTGGCTGCAGACTCGTAGTGGGTGTAGACCAAAGTCAGCCCTGGGCAATGATGTAGGTGTGTTGCTCTGGGCACCGGTGAGACATGAAAGGCAATCCAGGAAGTCCACTTTAACAGATCTTTGAATTTCCCAGACACCAAAAGACTGCACGGCCATTTTTAATGCTCAGACAGACTTTGTTTAAGTTATAGTCTTGTCAGTCACAAGGTTAACTGTAAAAATACGTCATTCCCGTTGCAAAGTAATTTAGAAGGATTTAACCGGCCAGTGTTTGGCCTTGCTGGATGACGACATGGTGCCCCCATGTCGTCATCCACTGCACCTCCCAGACTGAACTCATTCAAATGAATAAGAGGGCAGCATTTTTTTCATGCAGGGCTAAAGTTGGTCTGAACGTGGCCTTTGTCTCGTTGGACAACAATGAAGCCCTTTGGCACTGAGAAATATTCTATGTCATGCTTTGGCTACAGCAATCCATTTTGGTATCTGTCTGTTCATGGGATTTGCTGACATTAAGAGGACTTCAGAATATCCCCACACTCATCCTTTCGAATCGTGTTTGACATGCAGATGCTGCACCCTGCCATGAAAGGATTTTTATCAAGTCAGCAACTGAACAACTACACTTATTTATCTTTTCATCGAATGCAGACCTGGAGCAGAGCTGTCAGTGCCCCCGGGCAGGTTTCCAGTGTCAATAATAATAATCCTGGTACTCGGTGTTCTGCAGCCATGCACAGAAATGTGTAACTGCTGCCAGAACTGTCTGCCATATATGCACATTGTGGAGCAAGTGGCCACACACGGGGGATAGATTAGTAGCTGAGTTAGTCATCATGTTGTTCAGTCATCAGACACCCTCACCTATACAATGAAGAGACGAGGTGAGACTGAGTAGACTGCCATAGACAAGAGCACTCGACAGGAGGCAGAGCGAGAGGGAAGATTTAAATTTTCCAGCACCAGTTAACAGCCATTGTTACAGAGAGAACGCTGGCAGGAGGGAATTGAGTGATAATTGCTAGCTGTAAAAATGTCATGGCATCAAACTTACAGGAATATGACAGGACAATAGGTGCGCCTAAAGCAGAAAATGCAGAGAGCGAAGGTAGGGGAACATGTGGGAGGTGATTGGCAGTTTAAAGTGGTGAGCTCCTGTTAAAGTTGGACTGAAATCAATGCCAGAGAAATGTTACCATTCAGGGAGCAGAACACTGTACCGAAACTGGACAGAATACAAAACACAGAGGCAGAGTTTGCACACTGAAAGCTGCCGCAAAGCTGTATGAATGTATTAACACCTACACAGGTGATTTCTCTGGGAAGCTGGAAAAAAAACTTTACATTTGAGATGTGAGGCGCGTGTAGGAGACAGTAACATCCATGCAATATACAGTAGATTAACTAATCTTGCATGTCAATTAGCTGTGATCGCCACACATAAGTGAGCATTTGTTCAGTGAAAACCTCATGCGATGACTCATTTAACAGAAGATTTCATTGACAGCTGAGTGGACTCTAAAGGACTTTCTGGATGACAGTGGGAAATACCTACAGCTGTTCCCATTAACAGCTGCCACCGTCAACAAGTATGTGCATTTGTCCTTTCCTTTGTCAAAACCGAAAAATGAATTCAATAAAGAAGGTTCTCGGTTGCAATGGGAGCATTTTTTATTAAAACCAGATGGGAAGAGGCGAGCTTCATCTACAAATTAATTGTATCCCTTGGCTTCAGTGACAAACATAAGGAATGCTAACAAGCCATTATACAGAGAGAAAGAAAATGAAAGATTTTCTAGTAGTGTAACTGGTGGCAAAAATAACCAGCTTAAATTCATGTTGTAAATCATCAGCTTGTTAGGACTCAATATAACGCTGCAGTAATGTCACAAGCTCTCTCTAAGTTTGCATGTGTGCGTCTGGCTGTTGTTCGTCACAGTTATTGAAAACCACCAGGACAGACGGGACTGTGGCTCTGGGTGTAAATGTGTGCAAACTCCCCCACATGGAAGGCGTTTACAGCAAATATAGAAATGGAGCATAAAACGAAAGAAACATGCCAACTGGGGGAAAGCAAACATCTGTCCCAGTTAGGTAGAATTGATTGGATGGGTCAAGGTTGGGGACTCTGGTTTGTGTTGCCGTAACAACACTGCATCACTCGCTGGCTGCCATGGCGATGCATCAAAAATAGAGTGGTGGAAAATAATCGTTCATTGCTGAGTGCGTATTTTGGTAACAAGAAAGAGAGGCAGTAATGTAATTAATTGTGTACCCTGGTGAGCTGCTCTTTGTCCCCTCCACCTACAGTATGAGAAGTATTGATTGACTGAGGACAACACACCGGGGATATTTCTATTATCTACTGTATTATACATATTTATAAGGATTTGTACACCCTTGTAGTACAAAAAAAATAAATAGCTTTTTATTTACCCGATGACACATCTGAGGTATTGTGCTAGTTAAATGAAAGAAAGGGAGCGATGGTGAGACAAAATCTGACAAGTAGGTCTGCAACTAACAATTATTTTCATTGTTGATTATTCTGAAGATCATATTTTCAATGAACTGAAACATCATTTAGTCTATTAAATGTTAGAAAATTGCCCATCTTATTTTCCTAATGCCGAAGATAATTTCTTCAAATTGCTTGTTTTTGCCGATCTACCAACCATCAAAAAATATTCATTTGACTATCAAATAAGACAGAGAAAAGCTGTGTATGCTCACAACTGAGAAGAAGAAATAAGGATTTTTTTCTACATTTTAGATTGAGGATCAGTGGATTATAAAAATTTTCCACTTATTTCTTCAGCCAGTATTCCAGACATCAGCAGTAGAAAGAACTTCCTGTTGTGCTCCATTACTTTCCAGACATGTTAAACGCTCGCCCAGACAGCCCGCTCATTTACATCTGTCGTAGTAATAAATGCCTTGCTACTACACTGATGCTAACTGTTGCATCCTGACAGCAGTTTGCAGCGGGCTGAGCAAAGATCCCTCACAGGTGCACAGTCATTTTGCACAGCAGCTAAAAACACAGCAGCTAGCAGGTTTGAGAGGAGCTTGTACAGGAGATCCATTTCTCTGCTTGGTATTCTGCCCCGATTCTTTCCATCTCTGTCCTGTCAGTCTGCCTCAACATTTCCAATTCAGCATAGTGAAATTTTGAAATGTATTCAGTACCAATCAACAGATGCACAAACAGGAATGGGCAGAAGTTTGTTCTGTGTTTTGCCCTTGTTCCCCGTGATGGACAGCCAGACAGAAAAACAAACTGAGGAAGAGGAGCTATTACGAAAAGAACAATGAGAAACCTGTAAGACGAACCGATGCAATCTAAACAGCAGAGAGAGACAAAAAAGAGTGGGCCGATGGAGACAAATAAAACCAGAAAAAAAGAAAATGCTTGAGGTGAGTCAGGTTAGACTGACTGGAGGGAGAAGAGGAAAGGAGAGTTAAGACAATCAAAGTGGAAAAAGAAAAGGAGGATTAAAGATGTCAATATGGTCAACAAGGTTAATGGCAGTAAATGATATTCTGTCCTCCCTTTCTCTCTCTGTCTCTGCAGGTCCGCCACAGAACAGGAAGCCAGACTTCAGTCCTGACGTGGCAGTCGGAAATCCTTGAACCACACAGAAACACAGACATTTTATTATGAATTAAAAAAGCAGTGCAGTGGTGTGTGACTTAGGGGTCCAGGTTACACAGAAACACACACACAACAAAACTGCAACAGAAAGAACCTGGATGTGTGTGTGTGTGTGCGCGCATAGGTGAGTGGTGTGGCATCAGATGAACGTGGGCAGGTCAGACAGCTGGCATAAAGTGGGCACTGCAGGGGTCCTACCCTCAGATTACAGTTTGGCAGATTAGAGCTAAGCAGCAGTCACCTCAAGCTCACCAGCCTCATGACACGTACACTGCCAGCCAGCAGGACACACACACAAAAGCACAAATACACACGCGCGCACACACACAGCAGCACAGCTGTAGAACACAATTAAATTAGTGCAACTGGCAGACGGTGTGCAGCCCTAGCTTAACACTATACACACATTAAATCACAGGCACAAAGAGGTGTGCACACACGCACTCAAATACACACACTGTGCTGCAGGACAGACGCTGCCCCCGCCCTTCCTCCCGTCGTCCTCTCAAAGCCAGCTGGATAGAAGATGAGATTTGGGGCTGATTGGTTTTGTCTTTTTTTTCCATCGCACACTCTGCGCATCACTCCATCCGCCACTTTCGCCGTTCCTTGGCGCAGCTTCATCCCCGCATGAACCGTCGCCCTAAAAATCTTTCCGCCGGAAGAACATCGGGCAATCCGCTTGTGATGCTTTGATCACTTCTCCCGAAGTTATTTTTACTTTCATCTTTCTGTGTGCGTTTTTTTTTTTCATCTCAGTGGATGCAGAGTGGAGCAGTGAAAAGACTTGATCAGTTGCTGGACTTTTATTGTGTGTATGGTGGATACTGTATCAGTCAGACTGAGACCAATAACTCAAAGGTGAAAGTGGAACAGCATCATGCCTCTCTCTTAGAGCATTAAACATTTGAGGTTTTTTTTTTTTTTTTTTTAATTTCACTAAGATTTCCTCATTCACCACAAAGAACTGATACTTTTTGTTCTCAAGTTCGTAAACTCTGTGTCTGAAGAGAGTGGAAACGGCAACAGGAGCGTTTTAAAATTCGACACAACTGCTATTCACCCAGCAGCTCTCAGAGCCTCAGTGAATCAAGCAGGCACAGACAATGGACTGAAAGGGGTGAGAGAGGAAAGGAGAGACCTTGAGATGGAGAGAGACTAGGTGAGATGAATCTCGAGAGAGAGAGGCAGAAAGAAGAGTGAGACTAAACAAAAGAGAGAAGACAGAAAACGGCAGATCATAGAGGAACCAAGCAAAAGGGAGAAAAGAGGAAGAAAATAGGTATTTCTTTTTTGGTCTAGGATGGCTAGAGACGTGATGGAACACCCTTCAGGCCAGACCTCCTCCCTTCCACCGCTCCTCCTCCCTCTCCTCCTTCCCTCTTCCCTCCCTCTCTCCGCTGCTCTCAACTAGTCTGCCAGCTTTCTTTGGCTACGTCGCTTCAGTGCAACGAGAGAGACGGAAAAAGGGAGAAAGCGGAGCGCCGGAGCCGAGCTCAGCATTCACACAGATGGCAGAGACAAGGAGAAGGACCTGCTGCATCCGTCCTCACTGTGCGCTGGATTTCACTGAAGATGGACAGTGCAGTTAATCAAAAAAAAAGAGAGAGAGGTGGACGTGAAGGTAGTGGAAGGCAGGGAAAGGAAAGTTGGAAAGTAAAGGGAGGGGTGAATAAAGGATAGAAAGGTGGAAAAATCAGAGGCTCTGATAGCAGCTGAAGGAGAGATCACCTCTCACTGCAAGCAAAGGACTTCCGAAGCAGTCAGGCTACAGCTGTGTGTAATTCAGCTGTAGAGGCATTTCTGTGTGTGAGACGAGCACATAGGCTGTGAAGAAGAGAGAGGGAGAGAATCCAGCGGGAGACGGAGAGAAAGCGTAGGAGCATCGCTGAGCGCACAGCTTGACTGTGAGACAAATTGACTCTGACACATTGTCTTTTGTGTGTGTGTATGTGTGCGTATGTGTGTTTACTAGTCTGATGTAGTTGGTGATCTCGTGGTCCAAAGTGCTAGTCAGGGGGTTGTCCCGATCATACTAACCAAGCCTTGGTGGTTGTTGCGTGGAAGCGGCGGCGGCAGCAGAGGAGGTGGTGGTGGGCTGGGGACAGTGGCAGGCCTAGGGGTGGGGGCATGGCCGTGGGGGGGCCGCATCCCGTCCTCCACCCTGCACCGGGACAGGCGGTGGGGCTGGGGGTCCTGGGGGGTGGGTCCATCCAGGGCAGCTCCCAGAATTTCCGAGCTCAGGCCCTGGCTGAGCGGAGGGGCGGCCGGGGCGGCAGGGGGTGGAGGTAGCCCTGCAGGAGGAGGTGGGGCGGAGAAGGGAGGCAGGGTGAGATGTTCCCGCAGAGTCTGGGTTCTCCTCGGCACGCTGGTTCTCGTCTTCCTCACCTCGCTCTTCTTCTCCGTCTCCCTCCGCGGGGGTGTCGGCTTCAACTACCTGGAGCCCCCTGGGTGGGAGGAGTCGAGGCGGGTCAAGCTAGTGCCCAGCTACGTGGGCGCTCACAAGCTGTCACCAGCTGACCTGCCGCAGCAGAAGACATGCGCCTGCCCACGGTGTGTCGGAGACCCAGGAGTTTCTGACTGGTTCGATGAGAACTACGACCCGGATGTCTCACCTGTTTGGACCAGAGACAACGTCCAGCTGCCCTCTGATGTCTACTACTGGTGGGTGGTAAGTAACAAGTTAACTTTACATTCTACAGTTGTGACACAATTACTGTACATTAAGTGTGATGATCCTGAGAATGACTTTATAAATGTGTGTCTTACAACACCTGGCTGTGACTGAAGATAACAAAATCTGCCTCTAAAGTTTCAGGGCGGGTTTGTGTACTTAAGTTTTTGCAGCTTCAGCTGGTAGCCTAATTTAATTTAATTTAATTTAATTAACTTTGGAAAGAGCCAACTAGCTGTTTGCCCCTGTTCCTAGTCTTTATGCTATATTAAGATAATTGACCTCACCTCTACACATTCAGAAAACAAACATGAAAGTCGGGTTGATCTTTTGTCGTCATCTAACACTCACATGCAAAAGTGTCTTTATCCACTCTGCTGACGACATTTAGCCATTAACATTTATGTCAGTTTTTTTTTTAAATAGTGTTTTCCTTTCCATCCCCAGTGGTTTAATTTCTCTTTTAGGAGTAAAACAACATTTACAGGACATACTGTGATGCATTAGCATAGATAACATATAGTGAACCTGCACACTGTTTTACAGATTTAATATCTGTACCTTCAATGATATTCATGAAACACACACAGCTAAGATCATGGCTTGTGCGCAATGTTCTGTAAACCTCAAAGCTTCAGCAAAAAAAACACTTTTGAGATATTTTAGTTTGTCTTTTCTTTTTTTTTTTTTTTACAGTGCATGCAGCGCTATCACACACTTTCCGTGTTTGTGGCTCAGAGGCAGTCACTTCCAAGAGAGATATAAGTTTATTAGGCCACCACTACGGGGACAGTAATACATCATAATCGCAGATCTTTCTCCATCCTCCCTCGTTGTCAAGCCAACCAATCCCCTCTTACAAGTACAGTAGTACATGCTCCTCGTGTACCCCTGCCAGTTATATATCATGGTGGAACATTACACAGTTGCTCACTGGGCTTTTAATAACCACTACTGAATAATGTCGGCAAAACTGAAACTGAATGTCCACCAAGAGAGTGTGAGGGAGAGATGAGATGCACTTAATTTAAGAACCCATGCATTACCAGCCCTTAGTGAGTGTGTATGTGTGTGTGTGAGTGAGTGAGTGTAGTCATATACTCACGTGCCTATCCACCTTAAGTATAAGTGTGTTTTTTGTGTGTGTGTGTGTTGTTGTTGTTGTTGTTTTTCTCATATTATGGCCCATGTTGTATGACGTCCTTCAGTGCAGTGCCTCAGTCCAGTCCTAAAATGGCAGAAAACTGCAAACACAGGCCAACAGCTGCCAAGTCATTAGGTCACACTGCAACGGGGAGGTGATGAACTGCAAGAGAGAGAAAGAATGACAAATAAATGAGAGGAAGAAAAGACAAAAAGATAGGGAATAAATTAAATTATGTATAGACCAAGGAAAAGACAGGGGAAACATGGACGGCAGGAAAATGAGAATGGTGAAATTTTCTAAAGAACGGCGAAAAGGTTGAAACTGATTTGCAAATAAACTGGAGAAATGAGGAGGAAGGAGGACAGAAAAGAGAATATAGAACATGTGGAAGAAAAAAATGAAACAAATGAGAGAACAAAGAGTAGAAACATACAAGGCCAACCTTATCAGTCTCTGCAGACCTATCAGATCACCTATTCTCTGTTTGTGACCTTTGTATTACTCTGTATGGGAGAGAACATAACGTACAATTGCATGAAGTAGTCATACACTTACAGTTGGCCTTGCTTACACACATACTGTTCTGGCCATGAGTGTCTGAGGTTTTAGAGTCGTCAGTGGGTTTGGCCTGGGGACTTTTACAACGGTTGCACACACCAGTGTTACAACGCTGGGAAACATGAAATCTGAATTTGTGAAAGCATATCAAGAGAAATGTGGAAGTGCCTGTGTTTATAGGACAGGATAAGTAATAACTGATGCACAGTGAGAAGCAGCTGCTTGTCAGAATTCACTGGCTTTTCTGTTTTTTCTGTGGGAAATTCTTCAATTCAAGGCGGTTTGATATGGAGAGTTTTTTTTTGCATCGCTTGACTTTCCTTAAATCCCGAGTCCCTATCAACCAGTGTTAGGACAGAAGGAGAAAGTGATGGTACGTGCTCTTCAAATCAAATTTAAAGATCGAGTTGTGCAGGACTTCAATGACGCTTCAGTTGGTGAAACACATTTCATTTTATAAACACTCAAATTAGCATTAGTTGTCCAAGAGTTACATTATACTCATGGGACAGTTCTTGTAAATCTATGCATGAAAATGGTTTGTTGTATATGCATATATAGAGAAATATATGTTGTCAGTTGTGTTTTTGTGTAATTTAGATTGAAATACCCAATGAAGCTAACATTAACCATTAAAATAACATTAACCAATGTTATTGGGTCATCTAGGCTAATGTTACTTAATGCAAAATCTTTTGTACATTGAGGTATATTATATTTGTGTTTTTTTTTTTTTTGTTTTTTTTTTTTTGTATATGTTATTTTTAAACAACATTTTGAACTCTGTTGTTCCTTAGTCTAAACTGGTCATATATTCGCAGTCTAACACTTGTTTTTGTGGTTTAGTTGGCTTGGCAGCAGTTGTACCTTGAAGTTACTTGGTGTAAATATTTAGTTGCAACTACTATCAATGCAAGAAATTGTTTGTATGATGCGGCCCTTTTTAGTTTCATGATGAGTAAATCTCTACTTAGTTTGTTCTTGTTAACTGTGTAATTCAGAAAAGTTTGAGCTCAGGAACAGCTGTGGCTCCTGGAAGTAGCAATGTTCTGCCAACATGAAATATTAGTTTAAGTGAAAAGGATAAGTCGTATTTAGGTGCCAGGAAGCTTATACTTTAGGAGTCAGAGGTGAGAGGAAGGAAGCAAGATGACATTTGGCATGGCTGTCAAAAAACATCTGCCAAAAATTAGTAGCCCCTGAACAACAGAGGTGCAGCTTGCCAAGCTGGCTCTGGCATCACGCAGGGAGCCAGAGACAGAGGAAGGTAAAAGGATGGAGGGATCAAGGAGGATGGAAACACAGAGGGGCGGGGGGAGGAGACGAAAAAAATGCAGAGAGGCAACAGCATGAGAAACAAAGTCAGAGAGGGTAAAAGAGTACAGGAAAGATTTAGAGGTCTCTGATCAGCACTGATGAGCTGCGTGGTGCACAAGCGCCCCAGAGAGATGAAGAGATAAAGACGGGGAGGAGGAGGAGAAACAAAGAGGGAGCGAGGGAAATTAAAGAGAAGGAATTAGACATGAGGGCAAGGAGACTGCTGGAGAGAGGATGTGTGAATGAAATCGTAAGCGAATGAGATCAGTGTTGGGAACAGCGAATTAAGGCCGATGGTGGGTGAAAAAGGAAGTGGTGACAAAGGAGTGCGAAAATGAAGATTGCTGTGTGGGAGCGAGGGAGAAAGGCAGACAGGAAAAGATGGTTATGGAGAGGAACAGCCCTGTAGTGGCTGCCAGTGTCGTGATGGAACTTGTGTGTAAATGTGCGCGTTTTGGTTTCGGTGTGATTTTTTGTGTGTGTGTCTGTGTGTCTGTGTGTGTGTGTGTGTGTGTGTGTGTGTGTGTGCAGGTGCTCACTTTCTCTTTATACGCATGAAGGCACATTTGCCTGCATGATTTGGCAAATTCTCGGCCGCTGCTAGTGTGTGTCATTGGTACATGATACAAAAAAGGAAAAAAGAAAAAGCCAGTCTTTTAAATGGCAAAGCAGATCTTTTGTCACATTTCGTGACTTTGAACATGTGGCCTCATAGTAGTTCATGTAGTAGCTCTCTGTCAGTCTAGAGTAATCAGTGTCTGCATCAGAAAGCACTGACGTTAAAGAATAAGATCACAATTTCTGTCAGTCTGTCTTAAAACAACAGCTTCCCATATAAACAATGTCATTATTCCTCTTGTTCATACTGGCCATTAAAAGAAGCGCTCTCACTGTAAGTAATATGGGAATCAAACAGCAGTCTTCATTCTGAAGTTATTATGAGGCTGTAACAGTCTGAGTTAATCAAATCAGGAGAGTTTCTCCCAAGGTTACAATCTAAAAATGCCTCTACTATTTAAGAAAAAATCCATTCAACAAAAAAATCAATCCATCTGAACTATTTAAGATAAGATAAGATAATCTTTTATTGATCCCACAGTGGGGAAATTACACTGTTACAATAGCTCAAAAAAACAACAATTAAAGACAGAGATTAAATAATAGAGAGAATATAAACACAAAACAATATGTACAATAAATAGTAAACAGTAATAGTAATAATAATAAGAAGAGACATTCTGAGTCTGAGCAGGTATAATGTTTGCCATTTTAATTATCTTAGTTTAGTCTTTCAGCATGCTGATATTTGCTAAATAGCACTAAACACAGTACAGCTGAGGCTGAGGGGGATGTCATTATTTCAGCAGGTATTTGTTCATAACCTTAAGTCAGTCAGTAAAATTAGGTAGTTAGCTCTGGAAAAGTGACAGCTGAATATTTTTAATTTCCACCGGAGGACAGTTTGACTTCGTAATGTTCCAGTTTTATTATTTAGTTTTGTCATTGTCAGCTCTGCATCTCTAAGATTTTCCCATTGAAATATTATATTAGTTTATTATTTAGTGTTAATTCAAATGTTTTAGGAGTTGAAATTTTGCTTCACAACAACAAGTAACTGTTTCTTTATTTGCTATAATATCCATTTTAATTATTGTTAACCTTATTAACATTTTAATGCATTCTGTTGAAGCTGAAATTCTTTTTGCGGTATGTTTTCAAACACGACATTCAGCAGTGCATTAAGGCTGTTTTCAGGGTAGCCGAAACAATCCTGAATGAAGGTTTTCTTGCACAGAAATCTAACAGCTTCATATTCATGGTTTATGTATTCATTAAGTCTTTTACAGTTGGGTACCTGAGGGGCAAAATCACCTACAGCTACATCTTCCTTCCCTCTTTGTCTTTCTTTCAACTCCTGCTTCTTTCAGCACCGTTACTCTTAACATTCAACACATTACTCTTTTTTTATTTTTTTATCTCCCCTTCCCTACATTTATTCTGGTTGTTTATGACTCACCCCAACAGGAGACGCTTGTTATCATCTCCACTGTCACTTTTGTTTATGCCTCCGTGCAGAACTGTAGGTGCCCTGGACGTCTTACCGTTGTCGGAGACGGACAACGTCAAAGCAAACTTTTGTGGAAAGACGCGAATAAGCTTTAGCCTGTTTTCAGCATAGCTGCAATAAATGGCTGATGTGCGGTCTGAAACATTTGGTTGGGGTGAGAAGTTTACAAGTTGTTTGCACCCTCCCACACTTCTTGCTTTCTTTTTGACTTTTTTCACCTCTTTTTCCGTTGCCATCTGTTTTTTTATCTATTTATTTATTTATTTTATTTCTCTTATTTTCGACATGTGGACAGTCAGGCCTCTGCACCTCTGACCACAGCTTGCCCAGTCTGACTGCATCCCGTCAGTCTGACACATGGCTGTTACCTAAACACACATTCGCAGACGCACACAAACACACACAGGCACAAGCACCTGCTTATTTGCACATGAATGCTGGCAAGTTCATGCATACACACACACACACACATGGGCTCGCTGAAAGTAACTAAATATAAAGTCTCTTGTCACATCCGATTTGTCTGCAGAGGAGAAAACTACGCATCCTAACCATACTTTCTCTTTTTCCCTCTTTCTCTCTAGATGTTACAGCCCCAGTTTAAACCCCACAGTATCCAGCAGGTGCTGCTGAGGTTGTTCCAGGTATTTAATATTATTAATTCATCTTTCCATTACCGTGGTACTTTCAAATCAGCCAAGTCATTGCTTCACACTCTTGGGCAAAGGCTGAGGGGAACAGATTGTTTTTATTAGACATTAGGTTTATCAGTGACTTGGCTCATTCTTTTTTAATGTATCTTTATTATCTTTTTTTTTTTTTTTTTTTTTTTTGTTCATTCCGACTCTCAGTGCAGCACAGTGCATTCACATAAGACTATGTTTAAATACCTCCTTCCGACTCCCCGGCAGCAGAAGGGGCTCATGTATATTTCATGGAGGGTCTCATGAAGAATTCACCCCTGTATTGAAAACAGGGTGTATTTTTACCATCAGGTTTGAGCTGCAGGTTAGCTTATTTTATGTCTCTTGCTGCTCTTGTGCGAGTGTCCTATTTCATTTCCTGCGTCGCCTCAATCCAGTTTGATTTCGGTCACAGGTGATTCCCGGAAGGTCGCCGTACGGCTCGTGGGATCCAGGCCGCTGCCTGCGCTGCGCCGTGGTGGGGAACTCCGGAAACCTCCGCGGGGCCGGATATGGGGCGACCATCGATGGACACAACTACATCATGAGGTGAGGTGCGGGGGGGTTGGGGGGGTTAATGAATAGATGGACAATATGATAGACCAGAGAGCGGATGCAGGGCTGCATTAGACAGAACAAGACCAAAAGATACGGAGAAAGGGGCCAAGATGATGCCTGAAAGGAGCAGGGGGAGGAGCGGTGGAGACATCTGGGGAGAGAGAGGGAAGAGAGAGTTCATGTGTGTGCTTAGTATCTGCCATTCAAGTGACATGCAAGATTGGGAAGAAGTACTTATGAAGGAGCAAACAGCAGATATGTGTTTTCTATACTAGATTTAATCTCAGTTTAATGCTGCTCCTCCATCCAGCTCCCTTATTGGTTGACAAAGAGGTCACCGAACTCATATGAGGTCACCGCAGAGAGCTTTATGTCCTAAGAAGCTGAAACCTGTAGATTGTCTTTCCGTCTCTCTCTCTCTCTCTCACACACACACACACAGATGCAGAGGGGCACATAAATCCTTTTGTCTCTGTCTATTCCCCCGGTCGTTTTCGCGCAGCAGTGATGAATCACAGAGCCTGATTGTTGTCACTTGGCATGAACACACAGCTATATGTTATGCTGCCGCGTGTGTGTGTTGTGGCCACGTGCTTGCGGCATGAAAGCCTCCAAAGGAATGACTAGTATTCTGTGTGTCTGTGGGCTTAAAGGCATTAGCATCCATTAACGGTGCACTCTCAGCAGACCTGTGTGGGCAGCCTCCAACTTCCATCTCATGTTGCACTAACTCGTTGCGGTGGTTTCGATTCTCATTAGTTTTTCAAAATCAGCTTTGCTCTCGCACTCACCAACGCTACCACCACCACCACCTACCTCCTGTCTGTCTGCCTTCTCACTCCTCCTATCAGAACGAACATCTGTTTTGCTCATTGACATATGGCTAAGTGCCCTTAGCCTTTTTTTTTTTTTTTTGAGCTGCACCTTCATGTTTACATAAACAGCTCACTCCTCCAGACAGTGAGTCACATCTACTGTAAAAGTCTGAAGCACACAGACAGAGTTGAGTGATTCAGTTACTGTCTGACTGAAGGTTACACTGGACAAAATATACCCATTATATGATATCATAAAATGTGCTGCAGAAAGGCATCATCGGGCTTGTTAAAGCTGGGAGGCGAACCACAAGTAAACAAACAACAACTAAGAGCAAAGAACATAAAACATGTCCAACTGTGAAGTAGACCACACAGTGCAAGAAGAAGAAACTTAAGTGAAAGTGTTATTTTGTTGGATTATCTGGAGCATCACTTAATGTGAGCCATGTAAGTGTTGAAAGAAGAAACAGCACAGCCCTCTTACAAATGATAAGTTGAACTCTTGTGCAGTAAATCTTGCTGCACTCTTGTGTGCTCTGGTATGACCAGTAGATTATGATGGCTCATGTTAACTAACTTTTACATTTTGGATCGATATTGTTCTGCATTGCATTGTAATACATATAAGACATAGTTTCAGCACGTAACTTCACCAGAGACTACAATTAGTCATTTTTACATTTCTGTTTGAGTTGTTATCCAACACATAGCTTTAATGTGTTGATCTTTTTTAACTGGACAGAGCCAGGCTAGCTATTTCCCCTCGCTTCTGATCTTTATGAACCAAAATCAGATTTATTTCCAAGGTGTGCACACACAAAAATTTGCCTAAGGTAAGTTGGTGCTTAATAATCAACATAGTATATAGGGAAAAAAAAGAAAAAACAGAAAGGAAAAACAAGTACTGTGAGTTGGAAGCATAGCCCAATTACAAAATAAAACAAAAGATTATATTTTATTAATAATAATTCATAATAATAATAAAATGTGAAAGAATATGCTGCCATCAGTCGGTATGAAATGAAATTCCTGAGTTTTGAGTTTTGGGAACTCTACGAAGGCCTCAGTGACCACAGTGACCACAGTGTGACCTGATGAGGTGCACCTCTCATGTTCTTCCTCGTTTGCTCTTAGGATAAACCTGGCCCCCACGGTAGGCTACGAGGAAGACGCCGGCAGCCACACCACTCACCACTTCATGTACCCGGAGAGCGCCAAGAACCTGGCGGCCAACGTCAGCTTCGTCCTGGTCCCCTTCAAAACGCTGGATCTTGTCTGGATCACCAGTGCTCTGTCCACCGGCCAGATACGATTGTAAGAAGACAGACAGACACACACACATATATATATGTAATATATAAGCAGGGATTGACACATGAGTGTACAAATTCATTCTGGACATATAGTGTGCAAGATTGTTGGCATCCACAATTTGAATTCAAGACGCGTAAACACACAAAAGTACAGTTCTGGGGCATAAACTCATGTATGTATAACTCATGGCATGTAACTCATTTCACAGACACACACACTCGCGCACAAACTCACATCCATACACACAGTAGTTGCGAGGAGCCAGAGTCGCTGGGCTGGAACAGTCTGTCAGCTGTCAATCACCCAGAATTCATAGCTGCAGCAATCACATGAATTGCTGATTGAATGTGTTTAATCAATTTCTCTCTCTCTGTCTCTCTCTCTCTCTCTCTCTCTCTCAGTACCTACGCTCCATCCAGTGAAGCAGTTCCTCCGTGTAGATAAAGACAAGGTGTGTATTTTCGACGCTCATTGAGATTGCTTTTGGTCAAACACATGCACATTTGCAGACACACACACATATACACACACACACACACACACACACACACACACACACACACACACACACACACACACACACACACACACACGGAGTGACCCTGCTTTGCTGCAATTATATCATCCCCTCCCCACTGTTGATGAAGGATTACAGTTAGATTATAAACCTTCCCTTTGTTTTAAATAATCTTCTGCTCGCTCTTTAATCCGTGAAAATAAATAAACTCAAACTAATCCCTGCCATGTGAAGACTTTGTGAATATCTTCGCCTGGTCAGATACACAGTTTTTATAGTCTTTGGCGCTGGCCCAGAAATATAGATTTATAAGATTTACTCCTCTGCTGCTGCACTCTGAGCAGCCTAAAGCCCTGTTTGTTGTGACTGAACATCACCTGGAGGTAGAAGATAAATCTGTAATTACTGTTCATTGGTTAACACTGCTTTTAATCTTTTGCAGCAATCAAAAACCGCAGGGAGAATTAAAATTTAACATGGCTAAATTTTTTCTTGTTCAGCTTGACCTTTTGTATGTGCAGCGGCTATGATTTGCAAGAGGTTATCTGTCCTGCGTTGCTGTATAAATCATCTGAGTGAAAAGTTTAAACCTCAGTTCACATATCTGGAAAAACAAATACACATTATTGTGGAGAAATTTTTTTAAATTCTACATATTTAGTTTCATTTACATCAAGTATATTACAGTATTTTTCTCTCTCTGTGTCTCTGTCCCCCACCCAGGTCCAGATCTTCAACCCGGCGTTCTTTAAATACATTCACGACCGGTGGACCAGACATCACGGCCGCTACCCCTCCACTGGCATGTTAGTGCTGTTCTTTGCCCTGCACGTCTGCGATGAGGTCAGTTTCTTTCTCCTTCTGTTTTCACATGACGACCACATTGAGTAAATCCTTGCATCATGCCGAAACTACACTGAAGAGACACACATTTGCAATCACGCACTTGCTTTCTGGTGCTCACTCTTCGACTCTCCTCCAGGTGAACGTGTTTGGTTTCGGGGCGGACAGCCGGGGGAACTGGCACCACTACTGGGAGCAGAACCGCTACTCCGGAGAGTTCAGGAAGACTGGCGTCCACGACGCAGACTACGAAGCCCAGATCATCCAACGGCTTGCTAAGGCTGGCAAAATTACTGTATTCCCTGGGAAGTAACCAGCAAATCACCCCATGTATCTAATGTTCTGATGCTGGTGCCCTGACAGACACTATAGAGGTTGCTTACAACCTGTTAGACATTCTCGCTTTCACTTCCCTGCACCAGTTTGGGTTCCCGGTAGAAGTAAACCAAATGCTTACACAAGGCGAGAAGGAACGGTGCTAAACTGGTACCAAAAATGTTGTTCCATTCACTTTCCCTCATATTTGGGAGGATGCCTACCAGCCGAGGCTCTGACTGGAGACATGGCCTAGACTCTTAGGAACCAAGAACTGCTTCGCTCTAGACTCACCCAGAAGTGGGAGTTGAGCCTTAAAATTTGACAATAATTTAATTGACTTTCATTGGTTTAAAAGATTTAATCTCTCAAAGCTAGTGCGAGAATTGAAAGACTAGACCACAGGTGTCTTTCTATAGGCAGCTTTAACTCAGGAGTGAAAAACAAGTGAGGGCTGGACAGCAGGAAGACTCTTCCAACACCATGAATACCGACTTTGACTGTGTGCAGCACAGAGAGATCCGGAGAGGAAGAAATATCACATGCAAAAGTCTGAATCAGGTGGAAATGTTCACCTTGGTTGAGTGTCTAATCCTTATTCAAATAAAATGTGCATCATGCTGGAAAGGCCACAGGAAGAGCACTGTCAGCATTGAGGAGACTATTGTTCTACTGACAGAAACAAAGTGTGTGTAAACTTACAGTTACTCACTTTCTTAGCTGTGGTTGTCAGTAAACACTGGATACTGTACAGCAGGCCTGCAGACTGACAGAAGATTGGCACCACGGACACAGAGCTATCAGGGGCTGCTATGCTGTTCAACATTTCAATCCGGAGCGCTCATTTTCCATCTATTAGAAGAACCCTGGGACATCCTTGAGAAAGAATAGCTCCTCTCTTCTCCTGTGCGAGGCAAAACCTCACTGTCATAACTCCACTTTATGTGAGTTCTGCCTCACAGGACAGGGTTACAGGTCCCTTGTCTGACTGTGATGGGTTGTAAAACGGTTGGTTATGAGACGATAGGTGATTGCTGTGAACTTATACCGCATGTCCTCTAAACTGCCCCGGGATCCTTATCAAGCTTCAGCAAGGCCTCGGCGCCTCGCAGCAGACTCACAGAAACACAATGGAGGCTTTTGCCTTTTGGCCACTTTGACTTTTGAGTGGCCCTCTAGCATGAGCTCCAGCCTCTGCAGAGACAGCTAGCCTGGTTTTAAACACCGCGGCGACCACAGGGCCCGCCACAGTCTTTATTCCCACTCAGACACGAGGAGAAGTGTTCTGGGGGAGCGTCGGTTTGACTGCGTGAGACTCTAATGAGGCCAAAAGTCCATCTCCTGGGATTTCATGTTTTGATGGAGGCACGCTGGTTTCTGGACCGGAGTTTAATCCCCATGTGGTCTGTCAGGATCTAATTTGGGGGAGGAGGACTGTAGAACAAAAGAACCAGTCTGACAAAGCCGGCATTAAAAACACAAGACTTGCTCCAGTATTTTTTGAGGATGAAAAGGAAAAGTGGTCGGCTCTCTGTTGTTTGTGTGTGCAGCAAAACTCACCAATTACACAAACTGTGCTGGGTTCACCACTTTGGTTTTTGAAAGTACTGAGACAAAAAAAGGGACCTTGCTCTGCTTCTTTTCCCTTTCACAGACCTAAAACTCCAACCTGACTCCTGTATCCCAATGGAGTTAGAGCCTGCCAGGAGTGTTTCGGCCCAGATTAAGGCCTATACAACGGGCTGAAAGAAAACCCCTCTGGATCTGGGAGTTCTTTAGCTTGTCAGCAGCTCAGCTTCATTAACCACTAGCCCTGGTCCCTGCTCAGCCAATTAAAACTTCAGCTATGTCTGGAGGGGGTGGAGCCACCAGACGCCTTAGACTTCACCTTCGTAATGCGCAAACTGCTCTTCCTGTTCTGATTTCCATGACGATGGCATATCCCCCTGCAGACTGCAGACGTCATTTGTTTTGTTTAATGTACTGTTTCGCTTTGAGTTCACACTTTGGCTGGATTTACATCATTGGCTCTAATAATTTTTCTTTTCTGCCCAGGTGGCACATTAATGGTTTTCTATCATTATTTCGTGTGATCAAATACTACCCTTTTACACGTTAATAACCTCCAAACAAATATTAGTCATGGCAGTGTCAGAAAACATCAGTGGAAGAAAACGTAAAATGTGTGCCACAGAGAGGAAGGAAAATAAAAGTATTTGCTTCGAGCTGAGGCTGTAAATCCATAAAAAGATGTGTTTGTCATTAAAGCAGCGGTGGCGGTGGCAGATAAGGAAGCGTGCTCAGGGTTCCTACACAGGTCTGCAAAATATGGAGAAGTCGTGATTGAATAAGTCTTTCAAGGCACCATAAGTGATAGTCTGACTAAGTGATAGAAGCCAAAATACAACTTATAGATTACTTAAAGCTTCTAAAAAACATGTTTCCCAATAGTGTTAGATATTCAAAAAGCAGCATTCAAAGATAAAGGTACCCTGAGGAGCTTTTGATCACTGTTAGTGCCATGGAGGAGTGCTTTTTATTGCAAACACAATGCTCATTCCTGCCAATGGTTTCACACGTCGATCTACAGATGGCAGTAAGCTAAAAAGAAACGCAGCAGTGCACCAACAAAGGAGAAAAGAAAAGAAAAGAAAGGGACTGCTAGCAAGTCAACATGGATGTAAACAATGCCACAGAAGTATGATCACCTTTTTTTGATAGAACTAAAACTGTTGCAGCTTTGTCAGATCATTTCATTTTTACGTAGGATCCCACGATTCACAGTGAGAAGCAGTTGTCTGGGACTACGAGAACTACGAGAAAACTAGACCAGTTACAGCTAAGAGATTAATAGAGCTTCACCCGTATTCTCTTACTTCAGAAGGAGTCTTGTTTTAGTGACTCATAATATGCCATACTGTGAGCTAAAAATATCCAAAACAGTCAGAAAGATAGCTACATTTGTAACTAGAAGCTGTGTAGGAACCAGGAGTGCCAGCCGCTGCATCAGAGGGGACTTTAATGTGTACGTACGTGTGTGTGTGTGTGTGTGTGTGTGTGTGTGTGTGTGTGTGTAGACAGAGCACTTTCATGAACACACACACACACACACACACACACACACACACACCCCTGAGTTTGTAGTTAAAAGTGAAGGGATTTAACCACATAGTATTTTGAAGGTCGTTATTATTTAGTGCTTTGATTTTATTTTGTTTCATGTAATTTAACCATTACTCTTGCTGAGAAAGGTTTGAGGTTAACACACGTTCACACACATATCGAGGAGGGACGGGGTGTCACACCGCCCCTCTCAGGCGATGTAAAGAACTGCAGCTCCTGTTTATATCGGTTCTGTTGGTGTGTTATTGTGTTATCTTTGGATGATATTGTGCGACCACGTGGGACTCTCATGTCTCACCACTGTACTTTATCTGCTTTCAGTGTTTTTGTCCTACTTTGCACATGACAGATTTTAAAGGGCGCTCCATAGTGTTGAGCTGGGCTCGTTTTGAGAGTCAGCACGGCTGACATATTGTTTGTGTTTTCTCTCTCTTTCTGTCTCTCTCTCACTCACACACACACGCACACACACGCACGCATGCACATACATTCATGCTTTTGTGCCTTGTCCTGCTGCTGGACGTATCTCGCGCCTACAGCTGCTCATCATCGGCAACACACACCTGCTAACTTTTGCATCTTTCCAGTCTCACACACACACACACACACACACACACACACATCTTCTGGCTGAGAGCTGTGCCTTCTGAGCTGTACACTCACAAACAGGAAAACACACACTGCCTTCTGCTCGGGGTACAGACGCCTCTTCACTTCTTACTGCTTTGTTCGCTGACGTTGTTTCCTAAAGATCGCCGTGAGCTAAAGGGGAGGATGTAAACTGTTGATGCAGTGCGACTCGCTGTGAATTCATATCAGGCCATTTGCTGCTTCTCTGGATAACGTATAGCGAAGACTGGCAGGAAGACGACAGACACAGATGGTCACGCGCTGAGTTTGAAGAGCACCTTTCCTTCCTCTCTGTACCTGTGCTGAACCACACACTGACTGCAGAATAACAGATGATGACAAAGCGTAGAAGAGCTCAGACGTGTCAGTGTACCACTGCTTTTCACGGTTCAGTGTTTTCCTGGAGTTCTCAGCCACCGTGGTCCCCCTGATGATGTTTGTTTGTTTTCCAAGATTTCCAAGGTTCTCTGGCAGGTGAATAACACTTTTCCTATCACATCCTCGCAGCCTGCAGTGGCTAGAAAACTAGTGGACTCTGCCGCCTCCAAACAAGGCGAGACCCCGTTACAGCACAAAAACTGTTATCAGCTTCCTCAATTTCTCACAGTTGTAGGCCAGAACATTGTGATCAGATCAGATGGGGGAAGGGAGGGAGGGAGGAGGGAGGGGGGCAGGTGATCCCTCTGCTGCTGTGCTAGCCTAAATTAGAGTGAGTTTTTTTTCCACATCTACAAGTACATGACACAGATCTGAGCGTGTTCCCTGTAGCATTTATAACCCAAAGTAGGTCTTTTCTCCTGCCGCTGACCCAATACACTGAATTTTTTTTTTTTTTTTTTCCTCCACGAGTTGATTCTTAAAATAATCAAAAGTAGCACCGGTTTCCAGGTCGATGTCTGCGCCGTGGCTTTGGCAGGAAAATCAGTCATGAAATAAAGAGCTGTGTGGGTGGAGAGCATTTTGGGAAACGCGGCCTGCAGTCGTGACAGTCAGGTGTCCAAGGTGTTTTCCTCAGGTGAAATGTGAATGTGTGATATCGGTGACAGAAACCAGTCAGATGAAGGCTGGCTCACGTGAACGTTCTGTCACAACCCTGACTGATTTCTTTTTAGCAATTTGTTTTTCTTACTTTCAGGCCAGGGCTCCACACACCATCCCTGCACTAAAACCATCGTTGCTCTACTTTGCTGTCAGTGGAATCCAGGTTCCTCTCTCATCCAGGACTATTTTTACACCTTTTTTTGTCTCGCACATAATGTGCTGAGGCACATTTCAGCAAAAGCCACAAACACCCGATCACTGATTGCCTCAAAATGTGCTGCTGAGGCTCGTCTGGGTCCTCAAAGCAACAGACACGAACAGCTGGAGTTCACATCAATTTGCATTTTCCTGGACAGAAAAAGAGGCACATTAAACTCATTAATGGAACATTTTTATGGGGTAATTAAACAGAGTGTGCGTGAAAATGGACGCAGTCTGAAAGCCAACGTGTTCAGCTCAGAAAAAGTGGACTGATATTTTCATGTCAGAGGGAGAATATCTGCGCAGCATCTCAATCCCTTAAATGCTTTTACTCTTAATATTTTAACATTTTTGGCAACACTTTTGCTAAGAATAAGATGAGAAGATTGATACCTCTCATGCTACAGCCAGGAGACAGTTATCACAGTTATCCAGCTAATCTGTCCGAAGGTAACTGTTCGTGGCCAAGAAATAGTCTGGCACAGAACTCCCCCTAATTATAACATGGTAAAGCAGCTCTACTGAGTTTTTAACTGGTTATGAAGTAGTCTCAGTTTAATACAGATGCTGCTATATGACCTACTTGAGCAAAGGAGACCAACAGCGAGAAGATAATTCAATGAGTTTCTAATGGTCATTCTTAGTGCCCGTCAGTGGGTCGGATTTCTCTATGATATCAGAATAAACAGGGCTGAGGTTTGCTCTGACTGAAGGTCTGTCTCTGGAGCTGCTGCCTGTTTTCCTCCCAGTTTGCAGTCTGTAGAAACCTGATGTTAGATGAAACATCGCCTTTGTCCACAGGGACGGTCAGATCAACACAAAATAATAAGGTTTCATTGATCTGCTTTAAATGGTAAGTTTACCTTTACACAAAGATAGACTAGCTGTTTCCAGTCTCTCCTGGCTTTACCTTCATTTTTAGCAAACAGGCATGAGTGGCATCGATCTTCTTATCTCACTCAGCAATAAGGCGAGAAAGCATTTTAGGGTAAAAGCAAATTGTAGTCGTAGCAGTGGTACTTTAGGCTTTATTACTCTAAAATATTAATCAGAACCTCATTACTGAGCTAGAGTTAACTCAAAATCAGAAAATTGGATCGAATTTGCGGTTGTCTGGCAGGAGAGAAACAAACCAGGCGGCGCCTCCAGCTGCAGCAACGGAGAATCTGTGCCAGGGGGAAGTGAATCACAGCCCTCGTGGATTGAAAAATACCTTAATACCACTCACATCTCTTCAACCTGTTTCTCTCCGGTTGCTATGGTTAAGGCGGCTGCAGCTCGGAGTCGTTCGGAGGTAATGGAGGGTAGCTTTCTGCAGCAGGGACAGAAATTTTATTGACTGTGAGAGAGAAAGGGCTTTAAAGAACAAATTCGTCCTGATCAAAACACTGCCAGTCCAGGCTGCTGGCATTGTGACACCACCCGCGACCGTTGCCAGCACGCCGTGGTGTTTGAGGCGGAGGTGAGGACGGCCTCAGGCGGCTCTTTCCTCATCGGCTCACCGGTCTGCATTGAACAGAAACCGCTCTTTAGCAGCAGTCACATATCAGACTGTCTCTGTGGATTGTAACGCTAACACTCATACCTCTGTCAGCTATTGTGCTAGTGTTCCGCAATCGCTGTGACAACATAATGGACTTATTCAGTAGGATTAAAGGTCTGCGTAGTGAATATATCTGCCATAAAAGCAAACCCACAAGTGGCTCATATGAAACAGTAGGAGACTAAAAAAAGACTAGTCCAGGGATTTACAGAGGTTAGTGTCTCAGTTTGGATGGGTGAAATCTTTTCCATGTGGGTGGTTTCCTGCTGTCTGGATCATCATCATCATCTAGTCCCAGCTTCAGTGTGTCATTCTTCAGTAGGACTGACTACCTTTCGGACAAGGCAGCACACGTGTATTTACTACATCGAAATCTCTATGATATGTGATCCGACTCTTTGTATCTTATGCTATTGTACAAATAAAAGCTTCATGAAACATGAGGTTGTCGTGTCTGAGTCTGGTGTCGAGTTTGCGAAATCATGAGTTGCTGAAATGATTCGGTCCAGAATGTGTGGATAAAAATCATAAAACTTTCTTCAAGTTGGCACTGGTGGGATGTGGCGGAGCACTTCAGAAGTGACTAATGTTCCTTCAGATGCAATAATCAATAGTTGGTTGTGCTCATGATGAGGATGCAGAAAATGATCACCTGACTGTGCAGTTCCCCTCAGCTCTACAGAGATTAGCATATAGCGTCTTTCAGATCATTGTTACCGGTGTTTCACTCAACAACTCTACCACTTCGGTTCACTCTCCGTTCTCATTTGAGAAAAAGCTGTAACAGCCCATTGTACGCTTTTGGCCCAGCCCCAAATACAAAACTACCTGGTAACCATCACATGGCATTAAGTGAGAGCTTTCTCAGAGTAGGTGAAAACAAAAACAGAGCTAAATAGAGGGAGCGTTTACTATCAAGTTTCCCGAAACTTGACATGTCAGTGCTGTTTACGGCTCCTTCCCGCTGCCCTCAAGTGACCAACGTTACTGCAGGTAAGGAATAATTAATACTGAACCTCCATGTCTCTGTAAGCCGGTTCTACAACTTTCTGATGAATTTATATCTCTATCATTTTTGTTCAGTGATCCACATCTAATGATCGCAGTCTGACCTTGATCAGATCCGCAGCAAATGCTTCAAGTTCACAGTTTGTGGCTGCCACTGAAATTAAGCATCAGTACAACACTGAGTAGACTGAAAAAGGTAGACAGCATGGCATTTACCAGTGGTATTTATTCCGATAACATGACATTTCTCTGACATGGAACAGCTACAATGATAAAAGACATTTTCAACAGCCTGCATTTGAATCGATATTAAACATCGAGTGAAATGAAGTTACACAGATTAATTATTGGACACATTCATGATCATTTTATACAGTTAATGAATGATTAAATTTACTGAATTAAACCCGTTAACTTATTACACGTCAGATAATGGCTTGTTAGGTTGAAAAGCAAGACTATGATACAGCTACAGCGTGTACAACTCAAGTCCGACCAATCACAGGAGAGAAGCCGCTCGCACAGGTGGACGGAGCCACTGTTCTGAGATCAGATTAAAAGCCTTCAGCCAACAAAAGACAAACTGGCCATACTGCACCTAAATCATTGAAGAGCTGGGCTGACTTTTCACTTTTCTTTCTGAGGGCGATCAGTACGGGAAGCCGAAAGTTTTTAAAACCAGCCCTGAACAAGCGGGAGAGACAAAGTGCTTTTGGGGGTTGTGCTTAAATAAACAGGGCCACAGTGAGATGAAACAAACAGAGGCAGGATGAGAGTTTATGAAGAGAGCCACCTGCACGCTCAGGAGTCAGAAGTGGAAACTACAGGTTTTTCTTGCTTCATCTGTACAGTACTTGTAAGAGGCCAAAATCAATCAAAAGTGAATCCCTTTTCTTTTCCTCTGCACACAAGCATGCAATGATAAAATGGACACCCTCAAATTAATAAATTAATTGCTCAAATCACCTGCTGTCCTCTTTCTCTGAACTGCATGAGAGGATCTTCCTATATTAAGCATTTTCCATGAATTTTACTTAAGCAAGTCAGCGATCCCTAGTTCTAATAAATATACCAGTGGCTCATTTAGTGCTGGCTGAGTGTCAGTGGTCATCTGTCAACATGGCGGGAGCGAGAAACTGGGGACTTTAGTTTGTTTTCTAACCTTTTCTGACCCAAAGGGAAATGACAAGAGGAGAGGAAATGTAGGAAGGAGAGTAGGATGCATAGTGATTTCTAACTCAGTTAAGACTCTTCACCGTCACCTTATTTCCACTTTACGCCCCAACCTGTGTTTGCAACCTCATCTCCTCCTCCTCTCTCCACCTCCCACACAGACCCTCCTCTCTCTTCTTAGTTCTCTCCCAGTTTAAGCCTTGCAAACTCGTTGGCCATCTGTAGCGCCTCCTGCAGGCAGTCCGTGTTCCTGCCTGTGGCCTGGGCTGACATGTCCTTGCCACCTCCTTTGCCGTCCAGCAGGGGGCACAGCTCCTGAACCCACTCGCTGGCCTTCAGCCCTCGATCGGCCGCATCCTGCAGAGAGGAGGTGCAATTAAAGTTCGATCTAAAAAAAGCAGATAGGCGAGCTGACCGATGACTGAAGAATGGGCGTGTTACCTTCGGGACTTGACACAAGCAGGTGATCTTGCTGGCGTCAGGGTCTACAGTGAAGAGCATCGCAGCGGTCTGAGGAGACTTTGACTTCAGCAACTTCAGTGACTCGTTCAGTGCCTGAGAGAGACGGGGGGAGAAGAAGTTAATGATTAATGTAAAGGAGGAAAAAATGAAAAGGGGAAGAATAGAAACATCCTAATCAGCACTACTGATGTCTCAAGGTCAGAATTAATGGGCCACAGAGCTGATTTACTCCCATGGCAATAACACAATGAGATAAGCTATGAGACTGTCTGAGAAAATGTGCAATATTGCAGAGATAAAGTGAATTTTAATACTGTTTGCACTTTTCGTTTTTTTTTTTTTTTTTTGTACAGGACGCTGATGAGGTCTTGGGGTTTGGATTATTGATTTCCTCTGTAGGCTCTTCTTTTAGGGGGACATGCTGGTTTTTTTGGGGCTGATTTGTTAATTCAGATAAAACAAAAAATAAATCAAAATGTGTAGAGGCTGCGTCATGTCAGTCGACTTTCCAATACATTTTATTTTGGAGATTGTTAACAATCGCGTGTCGACTCTCACCTTGGCTGAGGCTCCGGTCTCCATCTCCATGATGAGCAGCGGTTGGTTGGGGTTGCTTTCAATCACCTCATTGGTCTTTTCCAGGACTCTCTTCTGGATGTCGGCCTTGTAGTTGCGGTCGAGGTCGTCCATGATCTTCTTCAGGCCCTTCAGGGTTTCCCTCATCTCATCCTTCTGCCACTGGGAGATCATTGCGGTGCCGATCAACTGCGGAGAGGACGGACATGTTGAGCTGCTCTGTCAGCACGTTCTGGGGTCTTTCCAGCACAAGACTGCCATTTACCTCCGTCATGTCGGCGATCTCTTTCTGAATGTCCTTGTTCGGGGCTGTCTGCTGCTTCACCTTGTCTCCCAGTGAGGACAGAGCCTGGTTCAGGGAGTCAGCTTTCCTCTGGGCCTGATGAATGCGAGACACGGGGAGATGTGAGCGGCGAGACAAGGGCAAAGAGCGGTGGAAGCAAGAAGGAAGAGGGAAAAGAAAAAAGCAAGACAGAGAAAGATCAAACAGCAATTGTTGTCTAAAAATAGCAAAGATTAATTTGTCCTCTGGGCCTGAAGAGAGGAGCGAAACTGCAAAATGATTTTCTCTGGCTCCAAGTTCACCACAAGTCAAAAACAAGCTTCATTAAAGTTTCATCAACAGGGACCCAAATAAGTCTATTTAATCACTTTTTCTGTCATGAGTGGCAAGAAAAAAAATGACTATTGGACCATCAACACTCCACAAGAAGTAATCATTTAATTTTATGCAGACCGTAGGGATGTTAAATCTACTTTCTTTAAAATGTTGGCTAAACTGTTCTCTATGCGAATGTGGGTGGATGTGTGAATATGAGCATAATGCTGCAAGCAAGTGCATGAGTGTGAGTGTGGGTGAGTGTGTGTGTGTGTGTCCTGACCTTCTGGGCCTCTGTTCCTGTCACAGCAACAATACGGCGGATGCCCTTAGCGATGGCCTCCTCTGAGACGATGACAAACGGTGCGGCGTGACCCGAGTTCTGCAGATGGCTGCAGATAAGAGAAACCAACAGCACATTACCATCAGCGTTACACAACTGCAGGAGGCAGCAGAGAGGGAGAGCAGCGAGGAGATGGAGGAACACTGGCGGGAGAGAAAATGTAACAAAACAGCAGCAGCAGGAACAAGGGATTCTTTGAAGTGGCTGCAGATTAAAACAACATCAAAGACAACAGCAGTTTACTAAAGTGGAATATTTTAAAACCTGAAGCGACGCGAGATGGTGGGACATGCAATTAATAAAAACGAGCAGCATGCAAATGTCTCCTCAACACGCAGGGTCCTTTTCAACACATGCACAAATAAAATAGAGCTTTGGAATCATTTGGACTCCAACAGTAATCGAACGAAATAAAAAAAAAAAAAAAAAAAAAGTCTGGCTATAATCTGTGTAAGAGCAAGATGTCTCGGCATTCAGGTGAATTTTACAGCCAGGAGCAGGCACTGTTAAAGTCAGCGGAGCGTGTCTAATCGCTGGATGGAGCAATACAAAAGTGTTCCACAGCTCGTCTGCACAGGGACACGGACATCTCGCCGCAAAGAACCACAAATCCAATTAATGGTTTCCACTTTAAACACCATTACTTCTCGCAGAACTGGTGTCTTCTTGCAGATGCAAACGTTTATTCAGAGACAACAACATTTCTTGTCTCAGCTGCGTACATTGCACAATGATTACTAGCGTAATGATCAACACACACTTCAAAAGACAGGAGCACAAGTAAACGAAGTACTAACAGGTTTAAACCCCCTGTCCTGACATTTGTTTGTCCTGACATTCTGTTTGTTCTGCTACTTTACTCATTTTCTGAGAGTGTTAAGAGACAAACACAGCATCCTTTAGCTTCTTTTAACTCGTTTAAGAAGTCACATTACTTTGATGACTTCAACTATGGAATAAATGTGTATATTTATAGACATAAAGATAATAAAAATTTACTATTTACATCAAATGCTCAAAGTCAAACGCTAACCTGTCCCTTACTGCTTGTCTGCTGAGATAGCTCCGTAAGTTTAAGCATTTTATTCTCCATCATGACAGGATATAGCTGCTGCCTCAGTCAGCTGTGAGGCACAAACAGACTGAATTACCAAGATTTCCATCAAACAGGATGGAACTATTTTTCGATTTTTTTATTTTTTTATTATTGTTCAAAAACTGAAGGAAAGCTAGCTGGTGCCATGATGGCAGCCAGAGATAAAGTTAAAAGTTACTTTATCTCTGGCTGCCATCATGGCACCAGAGAAACTTTATCTCTGGCTGCCATCATGGCACCAGCTAGCTTTCCTTCAGTTTTTTCCCCAACACAAATTAAATATGCTACACAGGCATATATTGGCTCTTTGTCACAGTGAAGTGAAGTGGATGCTGACTAAGATGCTGACAATATGTGCACCATGACGGGCTGCTTTGCATCTTGTGTCACAAGTTACATAAAATAAATCACAATACTCACGTTCCACCACAAAACTCAATGGAGGTGAGAGAACCAGCAGCGCTGTCGGGGTCCTTCAGCAGGTCCTCAACGGGGACCCCAACAGACACGACTCGGACAGGGTCAGGGTAGGTTTCATCGAACACGGCACGCAGACCCTGGATGGCCTTGGCTTTTGCCAGTGGGGCTTCCAAGGCATACACCGGCTGAAGAGAGCAAAAATGGATGTTGATTTTCTTAATATTATAATTATATGTAATTATTTAGCTTATTTATATATAATTATTTAGAAAAAGTAGATACTCCATTATCTCTTCAGGAGACATTAAACATTTACTTCATCATACAAAACCTTCTTTCTGTTTAATTTTCAGCAAGGACAAAGGACTTAAAGGGTTAGTCTAAACCTTTCTTGGCTTTTGAAAATGAACATCTGGTATCTGGTAGAGATATATTTCATGTGAATTCCCGCACTGACCTTAGAGTCTCTTATCAAGGCACAAGCGATCTCCTCAGTGCGTTGAACCTCCCCTGTGCTCAGGGCACCTTTAGCGGTGAAGTCGAAGCGCAGGCGGTCGGGGGCGACCAGGGAGCCCTTCTGGTCTGCCTCTCCTAAGACTCCCCGCAGGGCGAAGTTTAAGATGTGTGTGGCGGTGTGGTTGCTCATGATGGGCCTACGACGAGCCTGGAGAGAGAACATAGATTTTGTAAATGATTTGTGATAAAAGTAAGAGTTCAGAGTGTGACAGTCGACTTGACTTTAAATTGTAATAGGCTTTTTCAAATCCATGTTCTCACCTCATCTACACGCAAGGTTACATGGTCTCCGACCTTCAGCGTGCCATAGACTGTTCCCACATGAAGAACGTAACCTCCCCGAACCTGCGTATTTTTCACCGTGAACTCTGTCCTCTGCAAAGAAAAAAAAAAAAAGAGACAAGCAGTTAGAAGGTTAGGTGATGCATTGTGTGTGCTTTGTTCTAGCATTTGGAGATTAAATGTACAAAATGTACTTCTACGTTTCTGAAGTACAGTTAGAAACGGCGGCGAACATTTAGACTTATCAAGGCAGAGGAGGTTCCATCAGCAAGAGCAAATATTAAGACACAAAAGAAACAAAGGGTTGACATTTGAATGGATTTTTTTTGTAAGACAGATGGCGACAAGTCTGCAAACTGCGATATGAATGTGTTCTCATGCCACTCAGGTTCTCCGTCATGATGACAGATGAGAACAATTTGTTATCTTTCATCTACTCTCCTGTCAAAAATGTGAATTCATTTGGCAGCCTTTGTCATTTAACAGGGGGTCTTTTTGCCAGCAAGCATTATTTCCACCCACTATCAGACCCATCAGTGCTATTTCAACAAATATAAACACCAGCTGAGAGAGTGTAATTTGTGCCATTTCTCCCCGAATAAATGTCAACAAAAGGTGATTTCATTTTAGCTTTGGCAGAAACCTGGATTTCTCTTTTTACCTGCAACATGACCACCATGTTGTGTGGAAAAATGTCCCTAATGAGGGCGTTTTAGTGCCTCAGACATCCTGGTGTTTTTACAAAAACAATCTCAGACAGCATCAGCATCATTATAAACCACCAGGAAGCACGCCCATCCACTTTCTGTTTTCTTCATAGTTTTCTTTAGTTTTGTTGCACTTACATCTTCTGTGCTGTCATCCTCTTTAAGCATGTAGCCCTCATCGAACGTCTGTCCACCCTGCTCAGCGTAGAAGGACGTCTGGTCCAGCAGCACTCCACACTGCTGACCCGTGGTCACTTCATCGCAGAAGGCGCGGTCGCAGCGCAAGGCCAGCACTGTGGCTGAAGCCTGCGCAAACTCTATACACACAGACACGATGTGAGGGTCAGTACATGAGGATCCGTCCAACTGCACTTAAGGTAATTTCTGTTTAAACGCCAATCACTGACCATATTTGCCATTGTCGTCCGAGGTGTACTTGTATTTGGGAGAGTCATCTGTGGGGGGTATGTTTTTGTTTCTCAGCTCTTCAATGGCGTAGATGTCCAACATGATGTGGTCCTCGTCTCCTGCACCCTTACCCTGGGACTTCAACTACACACACAAAAACTTGTTAGTCAGTTACAACACACAAAACAGTTACACACACACACACACACAATCTACAACACTTGTTCTGTATGTAATGATAAGGAAATACTTAATGATAACAACAACAACAACAACTGCCACCTGTGGCTGTAAAGTCACTTGCAGTGAGCATCGTGACAGGCATCATGTTGATAGCGTGCTTTTAAATAAAGTTGTTTGTTGTTTGCTGGTTTCTTAACTAGCTCTACCAGTCACTGCTTGTTCTCCAGTAAGCGGCTCAAAAGGACGCTGGAGTAACTGCATCATGATGCTGATTTCTAAAAAGAAACAAATCTCTTATTGCAAGAGTGTTTACACACAACAACAATATAAATTTGCTGGTTTCCTTAAAATGTATTTTTTTCTATTAATCAGCTTTTTTTGACAAAGTGCACACACGGTAACAATACTCAAGGCTCCATGTGTTGTGAGAGAAGTGTGTGTTTCTCCCTCGCTTGTGCAATGGTATGAGAACATTTGCACTCTGAAGTTCCCAGTTTATTTCATTACATGCACCTGTACAATCTAATGTAATTCAACACAACATCCCATCCTTGTAAAGCCTATAATGTTCAGTTTGAGTAGATTTGCTCTCTCCATCTCATGTTTATAATCAAAACTGACCAAAGAGTTGAATTCATGTCTTGACAGTCTCAGTTAGGATTCATTACAAGACTATTACATTACACTGTCTACATTGTACAGGTGTATCACATAAACTCGGGGTGACAGTTTAAGGAGGAAATATATAAAAACGTAATAGTGTGCCAAGCTCCCCATCTGGCAGGGGGCAGAACTGCAGTGTCAGTACATATACAGACATTAGTTCACTGTGATGAGAAGGGCAGCAGTGTGACAACAGTCTGAGGCTGCAGCAAGCTTGAAAAGAAATCAATCTTTTTGCAAAACCAAACAAGAGATTAGCACAGGGCTGTAAAGTAAATGAGGCTTCATTTAAACAGCAGGTGCATGGCTTCTGATTCTCACTTACAGTGCAATACTGGAGAACGCTGACACGGGGCAAAAATATCCATGGGAGTGGATATAACACACTGTAGAGCCAAGTTTCCCTCACAAAGCAGTCAAGACCGAATTCAAACTATTGGTTTATAAGTGGAAAATATCGCTTCCATATCCTCACCTGTGCAGCCTTCTTCTCCTCTTCAAAGGCGGCCAAGTCTACCGCCATACCTTTCTCCTCTGCGATGAGGGAGGTCAGGTCCAGAGGGAAGCCGTATGTGTCGTACAACAGCCATGCTGTGTCACCTGGACACACAGAGAGAAAAAGAAAAAAGAAAGTCTAAAATCAAATTCATTCACCACGTGAATCAATCAGTGAAAAGTTGTATGCTAAAGGCAAAAGCTTTTGAAATGTCAGTGCTGCTGGTGTATTTTCAGCCATGCAAATGCATCAAGTGTTTGTCAGACTTGTATTTTGCCATTAGCGACAGCAGCGTCTCATTTTGGCTGAGTGCACAAATGATGCTTTCACCCCCTGGGACAAAGGAAAAACACATTTAAAACCCTGAGGTACACAACAATCTGTCAATTTTCAAATACTGACAAAGATTTGAGACATCATGCATGATGGTCAGACAGATGGAGGAATGAAGGAAAACTTATCCATTTTGCCAACAAACACATTCTGACTGGATGAAAAGAGAAAAACAGACCAAAGGAGGGAGAGTGATAGAAGAGGTGTGGGTGGTGAGGAGAGATATAAAAGGTAGAGAGAACAAAGAGGATGACTGAAGAAGAATAGAAACAAAAAAGCTAGACTAAACTTGTTAAATTAAAGTTACAACAAGTAACAAGTTAAATCTATGTTACAACAAATTGTCTGGAGCAGTTTCACCCCTCAACACATGATGACATCTTAAAATAATTACACACTTCAGCATAGCGTGTAAACCTCACCTGGGATGGTGTTGCTGTCTCCCAGACTCATGATCTTCCTGTCGAGGATACGGCGTCCTCTGCTGAGGGTTTTGAGGAACTGCGCCTCCTCCTCATTTATGATGTCCTTCACCATTTCTGGGTCTTTCTTCAGCTCTGGGAAAGCGTCGCCCTGGAAATGAGTGTGACAGAAAATTTGATATATATAATAAAAAATATTTTGACAAGTGTGTCTTCACAAAATGTCTCTATAACAAACACATGCAAAAGCCCATTTTTAAATAATCAAAATATAACTCAAAGTTTCATGTAATGAATTGTGTTCCACTGTCATTGCATTACATGAAACAAAACCTGCAAACATGCAAGTTGACTAAATATTAAGATAAGATGATGCACACACACACACACACACACACACAGGTTAGTATAAAATCTCACCAGGGAATTGACCACCACATCCACCAGAGAGAGGCAAAAAAGCCTCTCTGAGCTCCCTAAGCTTCTTCGTGGGAGTAACGGACTGCACGACGCAGGATCCTCCTCAACACGTAGCTAAACACGATGGAAACAACAGAACATTACAGCGAAGTATTAAAAATGCAAAACACTGCATTTATGCCGCCTGAAATCTTGTGTGTTGTTTTTTTGTTGTTGTTGCTTCATCATTCCCTCCTTATTTTGCTCCAAAATGTCTCACCCTCTTCCTGTGTTATCAGGCCGACCACCGTCTGATAGGGCGATGGTGATGGTGCGGGCGTGGTCAGCCAGCACACGATAGGCCATGTCGATACCGTCAACATCCTCGGCACCCACTTTACCGGTGTAAGGTCGAGCACCTGTTCCCTGAAACAAACATAAAATGATCTTTGAATTTTTTTTTTTCTCTCTCTCTTTCCAGTCATTTTAGTCAGGTGTGTATTCACAGTACCATCTGAAGTGGATCAATCTATCCATTACTTACAACTATGTAATGTAGTTTAAAATCTGTTTGCTTGCTAACTAGTTTTCATGAACTCTCATTCACAGAGTGTGGTGTCACAGCTGGCAGCTTATTGAACATTATGGCGATAAACATACTAGTCCAGCCTCACAAATTTCTAATCCTATTTGTGTGTTTGTTTTCCTCCTAAACGAAAAATTTAGATATAGTTCTTTTAACTACATCATAGGTTCTTTTTCCCACAGGATAAGACCAGATCAGATGGGGATTAGGACACACTGCTGCCACAGAAGTCCAATATGAACATTGCTTTTATCAATATTACCAACATTTCAAGTCTCCAAACAATTAAACTGTGTTTTGTGATAAAAAAGCAAATCAAACGCCTAAATCAAGAACAAATCTACTAATCAGATTGGGCACAACAAAATTTCAGCCAAAAACGTTCATGTTGAAGGTTACATTTGAGCTTACTAACTTCCTGTATTGAGGAACCAGCTGTTTCTGGCTGTGTGACCTTATTATACAATAAAGTGTACAAGCTTAAATTTGCAGTGGCTGACAGGCGATATTTTTCTGTTGTGTTTACACTTCCATTCAGTGATTCACTTCTGGGGCATTTGAGTACCTTCTGAATGGCTTCAAAGTAGGGGATGAAGAGGTCGGTGTCATAGTTGGACATCTTATTTTGCAGCACGGACACCAGGCGCTCCAGACCCATCCCTGTGTCGATACTCTTCTTAGGCAGAGGCTTCAGCACCGTCTCAGACTCTCTGAGCAGGGTGGAATAAAAAACAAGAGATACAAACACTGATTCATTGATCAGTGAATGAGTGTATACACATCCAAAGCACAGAGAGCAGTTTTTATTAGTGCAATTTGACTAAATAACCATCTTTTCTGCTGTGAAAACAGACTCATATAATGTTGTACTTTTCAGTTTGTTAGGAGGAGGATGACTCTTTATAAATAAGATAACAAACAATAGAAGCAACTGTAAAGAGGTGTGGAGGGAGGGTGTGCACATTTTACTCAGCGGCTGCACTGCATTACTGTACATAACAGATGAAAGGTGTGTCCAAATTCCATCACCACCCGATGTCATTTATGATGCGGTTTATACTTAGATGTGCTGCTGTCACAAATCCTTCCATTATTTGAACTATCATTTGATAACCCACTGAACTGGTTACAAGCCTTAAAATGAGAGCATGAATTCAAAAGCTCAAGCTCTATAAAATCCATTGGCCTATTGTTGGTTTCTCGTGACATCAGAGAAGAGAACAGGCTGTAATACACTGCCTGAGCAGTCAGTCCCCAGAATTTGGACTTCTCCTCGCGAGTCCATGTGGTGCTGATGGTGCAGGATGACACAACTATCATATGAATTAGTTAGCTGTCAGTCCACAGGCCTCTATGCTTACTGCTTTTACTCAAAGAGTAGTGTAGAATTTTTTCACTGGTTCAGACCAAGTTAACTAACTATAAATATATAACTTTAAATATGAAACAGCTCCAGGTTCTGCAGAGAACTATAGATGACAAACTAACACCCAGAATTTGTGCCATCAAGAATTGTCAAGCTTGGTCCGAACTAATCCTGAGTCATGGTTTTGACCACAAGGCGTTGGCATGAAGGTGTAAACAGATGCAATGAAGCAGGAAAATGTAACATTTATGCCACAAGGCACCACGACAAATTAGGTTTTATTTTAGGGCAAATGTAAATAAGTGTTGATGTGTAAAAAATTGAGTCTGACCAGAAAACTTGAGAACAATGAATAAGACACTTTGTTTATTCTGCAAAAGCATCATTTGTTTGTGGGGTTGATATATTGCTCCCTTTCAGATGTTTAAACATACTGTGATCTCTGTGTGTGTGTGTGTGTGTGTGTGTGTGTACACATGCGAGTTGTCACCTGTTGAACTGGATGAACACCAGGTTCCAGATCTCCAGCACGTTGGGATCGTCCATGTTCACCAGGTGGGAGGCGTCTCTTCCTCCGATGCGGTCGAAGTGGATCTCGCTGCAGGGACCGCAGGGGCCGGTGTCTCCCATCTCCCAGAAGTTATCCTTCATACTGCCTGGCAGGATGCGAGCCTCTTCCATCCTGAGATAAACACAACAAGCAGAGAGGATTTAATTAAACCAACTTTGTGAAAACTAGTCTACCTTCTATGAGAAAAACATTTTTTTTAGATTTACCCACTGACGTTTTTAGAATTTGAAAAAATAAAAGAAGCAAGCATATCAAAAAAGAGCCAACAGAATCTGGTTTAAGACAACAGTCTTAACAAGCGAGAGGGAAGGATCATACAAAGTCAGACGCTAAGTAGGACAAATGTCAACTGAAAGCTTTGAATAAATAAATGGTAAGTGACTGCACTGTTAAAACACCAAGTGGGGAAATGTTTCATGAATTGGGATATGAAAAGATACAGTGATGAGATATGATAGGAGACAGAGAGAGAATCGTCTAGGCTGTTGTTGTAGGCAGCGTGGTGGCTCGATGGGACTTGGGGAGGAGAAGAAAGGTAGTTCCCCGGGGAATGATCACACAACATTATTCAGTTACTTTACACAGGGCAGATAGAAAGAAGTTGTTTTGCAGCATTCATGCAGAGATACAAGGCAAGATCTGTAAAACAAAGCTGTAAAGACTATCAGGTACTCCCAGGAGATAAGACAGGGCATCGAAAATTAGTCAGTGGGCAGCAATTATTAAAAGTTGCAAACACCTTCATCTGACGTGTTCAGCAAAACATCTCATTCCCAAGCTAGACTCACCCTAAGTCGATCCAGATCTGTTTGCACTCCAGGTCGGGCTCCAGGCCAGCATCAGCGTTACCCCCAAAGTAGGTGACATACAGCCGGTCAATAGGAATACCAAACTCCTGGGTCAGCAGCTCCAGGGCCATCTTACAGGCCAGGTGCTGCAGAGGGAGGTGAGAAGAGAGAGAGGCGACACAGAGGACAAAAAGGTTGAGGCATAAGAGAAATGTCTACAGTACTACACAAAGCCACACACCTGGTTTAAAGAGGTGGAGGTCAAAGTGTGGTGGAACATAAAACACAACAAAACAAAATTGATTTACAAGTATCTCAATTTGTCACTCTTTATCATTCTAAAATAGATTTACCCATTTCTTTTGCATTTTGTCTACCAGAGAACACAAAGTCAAATCTAAAGGATCCATTATCAGGACTGCTGTTTAGGATCTGTGTTCATGTTGTAATTTTCTATCTCAAATACCAGGTCAGTGTGTGTGTCAGTGCCTCAAAAATTCTGTATCAGTTGGGTTAAAATTGTAAAAGGTGACAAAACTACAAAGACAGTGTGATACCTTAAAGTAGTCCCCAAAGGACCAGGACCCCAGCATCTCGAAGAAGGTGTGGTGGTAGACATCTTTACCAACATCATCCAGGTCGTTGTGTTTACCTCCTGCACGGATGCACTTTTGGGTGTTGGCAGCGCGGCACAGTCTGGCCATGGGGTGGGACGGGTCGATGGTGTTGAGGAAGATGGGCTTGAACTAAGAGGAATGGATTCAAGAAGCAAATTTGCAGCAAATTAGCGTTTAAGTATAAAAAAAAGCCAACCTGATGTTGAGAGGCAGAGATATTTGGGAAAGACGTGGAGACGCACGGATGGCGTACCTGGTTCATGCCAGCATTGGCGAAAAGCAGTGTGGGGTCGTCCAGTGGGATGGTGGACGATGAGTGGACGTACTTGTGCTCATAGCGACGGAAGAAGTCGATGAACTTCTCGCGGATTTGAGCTGCACTCAAAGAGGAGTCCATTCTGAACCAGCTCACTGGACAAAAATACACAAAGCAAATGAACAATAAAACCATTGAGCATGTTCAAACACACAGCTCTCAGGGGTAACAACCATTTTTAATTCAGCTCCTTGTCTATTCTAGGTCCCTGGCTGTGAAGTAAACAACATGAACTTTACTATGTAAATTACTGAACATGTGGCAATTTCAGCACCCAGCAGCTCTACCCAGTTGCAGCAACAAAGAAAATCTCACTTATATCTGCTTCAAAGGAAATGTTCTCCAACCAGATAGATACATAAGAGATAGAGTATTAAAAATGGTGAAGTTCTTCTCACTAAAAGCAACAATTGTGCCTTTCTGTGTAGGGCTGCACCTTCTTAAAGCCAGCTGAGATGATGTTTCTACCTCTAAATTAAAACAGAAAAAGACAAAAAGGTCTGCAGACTGAGTCAGCACTAACTCAGTAATTACAAGGTGTCTGCAGAGCACAGACCAGGGAGGTTAAAGACTCAGTTGCACTCCAACCAGTCATACCTGTCTGATGTGATCATATGTTGACAAACCTGGTTGAACTCTTCTAGTGTGATATCAGCAACAACTAACTGGAGCTGCACTCTAACAAATGACACAAACAGAAGCTGAGTGCTCTGCGGAGAGCAGCGGTTTGTCTTCTTCTCTCAGCGCTGTGACATCTAAACGTTGTTCAACTTTGCTGCTAAATATCATCATACTAAATACATTTATGTGGCGCTCTTTCAATAAATTGTTGTCATTTAGTTTAGTTTCTTCCAATTTCTATGATACGTTTTTGTTTTGTTTTTGTTTCTTTTACTCAAAGTAAAATTACTGTTAAAGTCGTTTGGCCATTGGGCATCATAAAGCATTGACAGCACTAACAACCATTTAGACCAGCTTATCCTGCAAGTCAGCCAATGTCTGCTCTGCATTAACACATTCCTGCTGAACGGAAATAAGACAGGGAATGCTATTGTTTGATGGATGATAAGACACAGACTCTGCCAGACTGTTTCTAATGTGGTAGCTTTTCCTTAATGTCTTTGATTGTTTGAGACCATTGTGATCAATTTTGCAGGTAGATGAGTAGGATTGCTACATGGTAGTACTGTATTTTTTGTATGATTTTTGCACTGTTGTAATTAACCTTGATATATTCAGGCATTTCATTTTCTGAATAGAAGCATAACTGTATCTCCATTTGGATATTTTAATTTCCCAATTGTTTTTTTCCAGAGGATTTGTTGCCAATACTTTATTTTAACCCTAGAAACAGGTAACTTATTTTAAATTACTTTTAGTCATACTTGATAAAGCTGTTACTACGTCCTGAATCTAGTACATGAGATAGATCATATGCGGTACAAAAAAAAAAAAAAAAAAAAAAAAAAAAAAAAGCCTCCTCTGGCTCCACCAGCTGCCTCTAAGGTCATTTGACAAGAATCCACTGCACCGAATTAAAACATCCAATCAGAGCAGTGTGTCAAACAGAGCATCAATCACTGCTCCTGAACAGGTTAAAAAGAAAGAATCAGATCGATGAAGACATGTTTTATATCATTACAACTGTTTTTCAGTTAGTAAAACATGCCCATAGCGTTTTCCCAAAACAAAAAAGTGACCTCTTCAGATATCTTGTTTTATCCAACCAATAGCCCAAAATCCAAAGATATTTAATCTAAAGGACATAAAACACACAAAGGCAGCAAACCATCTCATGCTGGAAACAAACGTTTAGCAAATTACTTTAACAATAAACAGATAATCAAAATGACCTCCAATTATTTTCCTGTCAATCAACTTATCCTCATTTTTTTTCAATTCTATATTTCCAACTCTAGTCTCTATTCAAGTCAGTTTGTAGAACGTGTCCTAACAATTTCTCTTTGCAGTTGTCCTTCTGTCATTTCTCTCCAACAAATTAATCTTTGACTGTTCTCATAAACCAACAGCAGCTCAGAAATCTCAGTTATACCATTCCAGCATAATATAAATAAGGAATCACTAGAAAAGTTGAAAAATTAAAATCTTTTTAGTCACTTGCATGAAGTAAAATATAAATCCAATGGAACTGATTTGAGTATTTAAATTCAATTAAAAACACATTTTGGCCTTTTAAGCAGGCACCATAACTGTAATTCGAATGCTGTTATAAATAAAATATATAATTAAAAGGCAACACAGTTGAATTCCCGAAAACTAGCTGGCAAAGGAAACCATCCTCCAGGTCTCTGGGGCCAGCGAGCGGACCCCAATCCTGACTACCAAACCTCCCTGCTGGAAACCAGGTTGAGTAGAGACATTGTGGTGATGGGATGGAAATATTCACCTCTGCAAAGAAGAGACTGAAGAACTAGTGCTATAAAAAAACAACAACAACACACACACACACACACACACACAGGCTTATTATGATACAGACTTCACAATCAGTGTTTATTTGGAATCAGAGCTCAGGTGGGTGGTTCATGCTGAAATTATCAAACTCTTATCACAGTTAGTCAGCAGCCCTGTGCTTTCCCTGTTGGTGGTGGGGTGTTGGGAATCTCTTTGTGCCCACAAATACAGAAGTAGTTATGTCTACAGGTCTGACATGAGACTCTCTGAGGGTTAATTTCCTTTCCTTATGCTGGTCTCCCATGCCAACTCTGCACCTGTAAACAAGCGCACAGGGACTGCAGCCACAAAATAGAGCCGTGTCATGTCAGGCAGCTTCATATCTATTAAACTACCTTTGAAAATCCGTCATTATTTGGCTGTCAGCTACAGTGTTGAGACACTTAGCTCGACAGGCTGACGTTAGCACGCTAAGTGTTAGCCTCTAAATCTCCTGCGAAAGTAAAGAAAGACTTCGGTGTCCAAATCTGACAGAAACCCTGCTTCGCTGAACGCATGAGTGAACCTTGTGTGTCTCGGAGGCAGCTCGGTGGACAATAATACTCACCGAAATCGCGTTTCTGTCAGGATGAGTCGGCTCTGCTCGCAGACACTTCGCTTTAGCCTCCACACTGCCCGACCGAGAAGAAGAGCGCACAGCCGGTGGACACGCCCACGGCTGCCGCTTATTGGTCCGCCCGCGCCAGTGCGTCTGCAAAGTCAATTTCTATTGGACAAGCCAGCTGTCAATCAGTGTCGAGCCCGCCACATCGATGGCACGCGCTTCACCCGGTGTGGCTGATGCAACGAGAAGGCTCCGGTGTTAATACGTGTTATACGTCTGCCTTACAAACAGAGGAGTGTGGTGCAAATATTTATTGAAAAAAGTGCAATTAAAATATTAATTAGTGATAATTTGTGGCTGTTCTGGTAGTTAATTTGGGTATTTACATTTTGGCTTAGTTAAAATTACATGTATCACATGCTTCTAATAAATTGAGATTGCGTGACATATTAATGATGATAAAATATTATTTTCTATCATAAATCTGCTCAAATCTGAGGTCTCATATTGCTGATGTAATTTCCTTTAGTGCCAAAGACTGTAGGAACCATCCCTCAGCTTGTAGTGTTTCCGGTGTGTTGGGGAGGGGGGGGACAGTTTTTACAGCTGCACCAGTCGGCCGTCACCCTGCACCATGCCGACCGACACCAAACGCGTCCGCGGCCCGGAGGTGTCTCAGAGTCCGTCCCTGTTCGCGTGCAGCCCGGCGGCCCCGCTCCCCTCGGCCGGGCCCAGGGCGGACGGCCGGCAGCGGGACCAGGTGGACGTCCGGCCGGTGTTCGTCCGCTGCGGGCTGGTGAGCCAGGCCAAGGGCTCCGCGTACATCGAGGCCGGGGACACCAAGCTGATGTGCTGCGTGTACGGCCCCAGAGAGACCGAGAGGAAAGATGAGACCGACATGAAATGTGGACGGTGTGTAGTCACTGAAATGCCCTTTAAGTTTAGTCTGTGTGGCTTGTTTATTGAGCCACAGTAAACACACTCCTGAGTCCTCATGGTGGCTTCATGCTCGCTCGTATTTACAAACTTCACAGACAGACACCTGTGTGCTCGCTTTAAAGGGAGAACACTCATTGACAAGATGTGAAAAGACAGACTGAATTTTGATACCATAAACTGCACCGTGTAGTAATGATCCACTTTAATATATCTCAATATTACAAGGCCAGAAAGAGCTGCTGGATTATTATTTACTAAAAACATGTTTCCTGAACGCACACAGGCCCTGCTGCTGGAGGCATGTTGAGTGTGCACCAGCATTTATTGATTGATAAACATTCACCAAGAGGAATATTAATGTGATTAGAATATGCTGGGAGGAGTATACAGAGTGATGTAAATTAACAAAATATCAACAGAATCACCACTATTAACAAAACTTAAAAGAAGAATAAAATATATATTTTTGGACATGACCTGTTACATCAAACCACAAACTGAAATCATATTGTACATTTGAGGTGGACTCTGAGTTTATGAAGACATTAAAAATGTCTTACTCTGTGTGTCCAGGTTGACCACTGACATGCGTTTCGCTCCATTTTCCTGCCCGGAGAGGGGCTCCTGGATCCAGGGCAGCCAGGACAAGGACCTCTCCCTGATGCTGCACGAGAGCCTGCAGCCAGCCTTGTGCCTTCACAAATACCCACGCTCTCAGATCGAGGTTAACGTGATGGTTCTGGAGAACAGCGGCTCAGTTCTGGCTCATGCGGTCACATGCGCTTCCCTCGCTCTGGCGGATGCAGGGATCGAAATGTACGATCTGGTGCTCGGTTGTTCCGTCCGCCAGGATGGCGACTCTTATGTGGTCGACCCCTCTTACGCGGAGGAAAACGGCTGCAGCTCAGTCAGCAGTGAGAATCAGGGCGGCCTGACCGTTGCCTTCCTCCCCAGCCTGAACCAGATTTCTGGCCTGCAGTCAGATGGAGAAATGACAGAAGAGACTCTGACAGCCGGGGTTCGGACCTGCATTGAGGGATGCTATAAACTGTACCCAGTCGTCCAGCAAGCCTTGGCCAAGGCGGTGCGCAGGGCTGCCCTACCACCATCAGAGAGCTGAAAGACTCATCAGCCAGCAGCTACTCAGTATTTCTACTTTACTGTTTCCTGTCATTATCTTGACAGCGTAATCTATTTTTCTGTTTGCCTTTATATTCTTTAAATGAAAATTGATGTGACTGATTTCACTGTATTTTCGTATTAAATAATTGAACAATACACTCGTAGCTTTAAATGGCCTGAGGTTTTATGAGGAAATACAGAAAAGAGCACAATTTAGACTGAGATAGTTCATCTGGGAAGTTCCTGATTGTAGTGTCATGATGCACAGTGCAAAATAACTAAATAAATGCAGTCTTTTGCAAATATGCAGACCTCCTATAAATATCACAGATGGACTGGGCCAAATAAAGGCTACAACACATTACTGCTGTCACTCTGCCGCTAGCTTTGCAGAAGGTTTAAGACCGGATTTAAACCTGTATTGTGTGGAACAAAACTACATGTTTTTTTTTGCCTTAACAGTAACTGTCTTTTAGAAAAACCCTTAACACCACTAGAGGTCACCGTGTCTCACATTTAAGAGAAGGCCTGTACTTCACTATAGTAAAATTCAAATGATGCTCTTGGGATCATGAATCTTTACATGGCTCCTGAAACCACATTGTTGTGTCTTTTAAATTGCATGTGTGTGTGTGTGTGTGTGTTTTAACCGAAACAAAGCAGTAACTCATGCGTCCTCTGTCAGGTTAAAAAGGGC